>AVPN01000309.1:18761-33126 GCA_000695325.1 Pleurobrachia bachei | reverse complement strand
CAAGAACGGGGTGGGGCCAAGGTCTGGCCCCACCAGGTTTTGATCACCTCATCGAGCCCGATCGAACGCGACCAATGACGACCTCCTACGACGACCTAAACCCGTAATCCCACGTGGTGCCAGCCAACCGCCAGCCAAACGGAAAAACGGCTATAACTCATCGACCAAAACTCCGATCGACCTGAAATTTTGTATACCCACTAATCTTGTGGTCCTCTATCAGCTGGTATCAAAATCTAAGCTCTAAGTGGCCAGGAACTGGTATTTTTGGTGCTAATTGGCCGATGTCGTCATAAATCACATAATTGTGAATAATTAGTGAACCTGGGGTGGTAGAGACCTGCGGGATGGCGCTTTGGACTTTTTATAGAGTCCATAAGCATATCAGCTGGTCAAAGTCAAAATTCCAGACCCAACTTCCCACAGCCGACCCTACTAAGAATCGGGTCAGGCCAATGCTCTGACAGTGTTACATCGTATTCGTAGTGCCGATTGTTGGCATTTTAAGCGATTCTCTATAGGCACCGCTCCAACTACAGCGTTTAACAGCATTTCTGAATGGCTAGAAAATCCTATATTCTCTGTATGGCGGCGCCATACCCCATTTGATTCTCAACAGTGCGCTCCGGCTCAGATCGGGTCGGCGGTGACAGACAGTATATAATATACTATATTCTAGAGTCTAGTGCAGTTAGACGGAATCTGACTGACTCCGCGACCCTATTTTAAAATCAAATGGGGTAATAGTATGGCGCCACCATGAACCATACAGGACGGAATTGGACGAAGTCAGACGGTGTTGGACGAAATCATCAAACTTCTGAAATCAGATGGAACGTCGCGTCGGAACGGTAAACCAACCCGTTTCGGAGGTTCCGTCTGATTTCCTCCAACACCGCACCGTCTGACTTCGCCCAACTCCGTCTATCTGAATCTCTGTCTAGCGCCGCCGACCCGATCTGGGCGCACAGAATCAAATGGGGTATGGCGCCGCCAAACAGGCCTATCTAACTCCATTTCAACGGTCTCTATGGAGACCGTTTCACTTCCAGACGACTGTCTAAACTGCATTGGGAGCTCTGCTTGGGCGCATTTTACTCAGAACAGGGTCCCCTAACATTTTAAAATCCCCGACAGTGACGGCTGACATCACCTGACGGCTGACACTATCGTCCCTACTAAAAAGTTTACATTTATTTGAAGAAATGAACATTTGGTACTTCGTACCATGGTTTCTTAAAACATTTTCTTCTTCGTATACCAAGAAGATGTTTTAATTCTACTGACGTAAGCTTTTGTTTTTTGGGGTGAGAAGTAAGTTTTTTTAAATGTTATGGCATCTGTCTGGCGCCGCGACCCCATTGCATCTGAACGCACTGAGATGAGGTAGGGCATAAATTTCTATCATAGCAACGTGAAGCCTGACCACTCTCATCGCTCCACGAGAAAGGGTCAGCGCGATGCCTGACAGTGACACTGTCATATCAACATGTTGTTGCAACAACACCAAAATTTCTTCACCGATTCTCATGATTTTATGAGATTTTAGTGTCTGAAAGATTCAGTTCCAGTTCCCGAGAGAGGGAGAGTGAGAGAGAATGAACCTTTGCCACTTACAACTTTTGTCTTTTGTCTTTTATTTGGTATTTGATTTTCCTTTTATTCGAGGATGGTTTGAGATATCGTGACCAAAAAATAGTAGGTGAAAAACCGTGGTTTAAATGAAGTTTTTGGCCACAACAATGTCTACTGTACTGTATATTTGGACAATATTTGATTTTCCTATTTCCCTAGTTTATCTTCCAGGTTTTATGCAGTTAGACGGAATCTGACTGACTCCGCGACCCTATTTTAAAATCAAATGGGGTAATAGTATGGCGCCACCATGAACCATACAGGACGGAATTGGACGAAGTCAGACGGTGTTGGACGAAATCATCAAATTCAAACGTCTGAAATCAGATGGAATGTCGCGTCGTAACGGTAAACCAACCCGTTTCGGAGGTTCCGTCTGATTTCCTCCAACACCGCACCGTCTGACTTCGCCCAACTCCGTCTATCTGAATCTCTGTCTAGCGCCGCCGACCCGATCTGGGCGCACAGAATCAAATGGGGTATGGCGCCGCCAAACAGGCCTATCTAACTCCATTTCAACGGTCTCTATGGAGACCGTTTCACTTCCAGACGACCGTCTAAACTGCATTGGGAGCTCTGCTTAGGCGCATTTTATTCAGAACAGGGTCTCCTAACATTTTAAAATCCCCGACAGTGACACTGACATCACCTGACGGCTGACACTATCGTCCCTACTAAAAAGTTTACCTTTATTAGAAGAAATGAACATTTGGTACTGCGTACCATGGTTTCTTAAAACATTTTCTTCTTCGTATACCAAGAAGATGTTTTAATTCTACTGACGTAAGCTTTTGTTTTTTGGGGTGAGAAGTAAGTTTCTCCACATTTTGTTTTTTAAAATACTATGGCATCTGTCTGGCGCCCCATTGAATCTGAACGCACTGAGATGCATTTGAGAATTAAATGAGGTAGGGCATACATTTCTATCATAGCAACGTGAAGCCTGACCATTCTCATCGCTCCGCGAGAAAGGGTCAGCGCGATGCCTGACAGTGACACTGCCATATCAACAACACCAAAATTTCTTCACCGATTCTCATGATTTTATGAGATTTTAGTGTCTGAAAGATTCAGTTCCAGTTCCCGAGAGAGGGAGAGTGAGAGAGAATGAACCTTTGCCACTTACAACTTTTGTCTTTTGTCTTTAATTTGGTAATTGATTTTTTTCTTTTATTCGAGGATGAAAACTCTATAGCACTGGTTTTTTATCATCCACTTTTTGGCACCAAATTTAGAAGTTTTTGGCCACAACAATGTCTACTGTACTGTATATTTGGACAATATTTGATTTTCCTATTTCCCTAGTTTATCTTCCAGGTTTTAGCTTGATCAGCAAGTTGATGATCATCACTCCTACGTCATGGCTGTATGCATTGATGATCACTTTTGTGACCAGCATCAACAGCTGTCCAATTAAAGAATTCAACAGTTTCCTGCTCCGTGTCTGTGCAGATGGCACCTTCCAATGCCCGATATCTATCCAAAACTACACTGCATCCAGTTTCGTCCAACCGCTATCAAAGACTGTTGTCATTACGGTTGATACCATATGTCCGGACAAAGAAGCCAACTATCAAGCGTGCGGGCTGAACCGTTTGATGGTACCATCGGAATTAAGAAATGAAGATCCTGTATGTGGAAGTATCTGTCGGGAGAAAGGTGGGAGATTTAGATACGACTTGGAGAACGTCTGCAGTACTACACCAAACCTAGGCGAAGAAACGAAGGAGTATGTAATTCAGGGTGTTACCATATCAACCACACCGGCGTCCATTTGTAACGACATTTGTGATGATATCGAAATATTACACGGTGATCTTTCTGGTGATTGGAAATGTCTTGAAGAGACCATATGTAACGGTTTCACATACGGATATTTAACTTCATCAGCATTGGCACCGTTTTTTGTTTTCGATTTTGAACCCACGACCATATTGCAGGACGGTGACCAGTCACAATTTTGCACTTTCCGAGGATCTGGATTCTTTTTCAGCACGCCGTTTCCCCTAAACAACAGAACACGATGCTTCGTACCTACCCCGTATTACGCACACCAAGTTCCTTCAACATTCTCTTATTGCAAAAACGGATACGACCAGACAAACTGTACAGACCCGAGAAGGATTGGTGGACGGTGCAAGATCGGAGGATACCCGGCAACCATCTCTAAATTTATCATTTGTAAGATCGCCCCGGTCGACACACTACTACCATACCTCGTCTTAACAGTGGTTGGTTTGGCCAAAGTTTTAGTTTCACAGAATTCGTTCATTTCTTTTAGGGCTATGATACAGGGGCATATAGGGGTACTTATATTTAATGAAGTATTTTATGGGCTGTCAATATCACATGATCTAATCCATAAAGTGCACCATCCACAAACTAAGTCTATATTCCTGTCGATATTCTGTCTATTTATTCCTGTAGGTACTGCAATATCCACAAACACGCCCTCTGTGATGGCATCTCCGACTGCAACTTGGCAACCGACGAAACCACCGGGTCATGTGAACAGCTAACGGATAAAAGATGTGAACGGCGCTTTCGATTGGGGAGACCAGACCTAAGGATTCCACTAAAATGGGTCGGAGACGGAGAGAAGGATTGTGTAAACGGGCTAGATGAGAACATGTCCAAATGGGAGGTATGTGGACTGGCAAGGAGAATCAAACAGACAAACATCTGTAGAGACGCCCTTATCAGCCGAGAGGGAGATGTTGTGGAGATAGCAGGAATGTGCAGATCGAGTGAAATCGAGATTGCCGGATGTCGAAGAGCAAGACCCAACGTCCAAACAACCGTCCGTATGGTGACATTTCTTGGAGGTTCAAAGGTGTACACCGTGGCGCTATGCTTCAAGGGACTAACACACCTGAATGTACAACACCAAACACATTGCAGCGAAGTTGAGTTTAAACTTCCTGTTAACCAGTTCTTCGGCGAAAACCAGGTCAAATCAATCGTACTCTCAAAAAAGAAGCAAGACTGTCGATATTTGTTCGGAGAGGCCTACGTCTTTTACAGCTGTCTTGGACTTTGTAAGAACACGACGTGTCCTCTAACGCGACCAGTCCTGCATACGTCGTGTGGTAATCTAGGAAACAAAGCTCACTCCTACAACCTTGCATCCGGGGCTATCACTACGATCCTAAGGGAGAAAGGGGAATATCACAATGACATCTTTGTCTGTGAAAATAGTGTCTGTGTAGCCTTTGAGCAGGTGTGTGATACTGTGAATGACTGTGGGGACTATTCAGATGAACGAGACTGTACGAACAACTTTAGATGCAAGGATAACTCAACATTTCTCTCTTTGGAGAAGCACTGTAATGGGGAGATAGATTGTAACGACCTGTCCGACGAATGCAACGATAGCTGTAAGAGGGGACTCGTTAAAAGAGGTGGTATAGCTGCTGTGGCACTTATCATGGGTGTTTTTGGGGTGTCCTTAGGTCTCCTTTATCAAGGTAAAACATTATGGACCGATCCAGCTAAGAAAAGTGGAGCATATCTCAATCAGGTGTTTGTATTGACCATCTCCTTTGGAGATACCCTAACTGGATTGTACCTTCTGCTAGTTACTATCCAGCACTTTACCCTGTCGAAGGATTTTTGTACCCAGCGGATGGAGTGGTTGTCTAGCGGGTACTGCAAGATCACGGGTATCATTGGGACAACCGGGGCATCCATTTCATCTCTTTCCATGGCCATAATTAGTGGGGTGAGGTTCCGAGGAGCTGTCAATGCGACCCAATACCGCCAATCTAAGGATGTTACCCTAAGAATAAGGATCAAAACCACGTTAGTGGTAGTTGGTATAATTGGCATCTCGGTTGTTTCAGGAGTAGTCCCGATAGCTCCCGGTCTTGAGGATTGGTTTGTCAATGGGGTTCGATTTGATAAAGATATCCCAATATTTCGGGGTGTTCTTACAAAGCACCAGTTAGCCGGCCACGTACGAGATCACTACGAAGCCAGGGGCATGAAACATATGGCAAACCAACTCTCCTGGGCTCGCCTAAAAGATATTCTGGGGGGAATGTTTACCAAAGAGTACGGCGGTGTTCACGGTCATGATCTATCATTCTACGGTAATGATCCTGTTTGTCTGTTCAAGTATTTCGTTCGGCCGGACGACCCTCAGGTTGTCTACGTTTGGATAAACATCGCCATGCACTCATTCTCCTTTCTAGTTGTAGCATTTTGTCACATCGGCATCTATGTGTTTGCTAGGACGACTAAGTTGCTCCCTAGTTCATCCTCATTGAGACAGGAATCGTTCTTTCATTGTAACTAATGTATCACGGATTTCTGCTGCTGGATGCCCTGTTTGGTTTGTTGTGCCCTTCACACGGCCGAAGTTGTGGATATGTCACCATGGTACCAGCTCTTCTCGCTTATAATTCTACCACTGAATTCCGTGCTTAATCCCATTTTGTATAGTAATGTACAATCGTATATCACGGCATGGCCTCAATCCATCCTAAATCCAACAAGGGCACAACATCGGGCACCCAATATCCAGGACTAGTAGACTTTATAAAATGAGTTAACCTACAGTACGACTGCACACGGCCTAACATCAAGAAAACCACCTCCCACGCACCAGTACACCATGAAGCCAGAAAGACTGGGATGATCAAGACTCTAAGTAAACCGAAACTTGGACTCTCAAAAGAGACAGAGATCGAAGTTTTTGCTGCGTTAATTACGTTTACAATATCTACGAGCTTTCTTGCTGTAAATTGACCTGTTTGTTGTCTGTAACTAATTATTTGAAGATGATTGCAGAATTAAACTGTCTTCAGAGCAACTTCCCTAGTTACCGGGTTTCAATCAATTGGGGACCACAAAGTAGGGATAAAACGGCTAATACTTTGATTGGTATCGGAGATGCAGGACCTTAGTATAATGGACGGGTGATCACTGGTCAGTCATCGCACAGATAGAGAAGAGCGGGTAATGGGTATTCACTATTCTGGCGCTTTTCTTTATCATATTTTCATGATTTTACTGTCAATCAGTTTCTAATGAGTGATAAACCAGAGACAGGTATTATAACTGACAACCATAACCGATAACATAACTGAAACTTGCCTTACTCTACCATATTCCTGTGCGTTCCGAACCAGGGGTAGCCCCCTAGGGGCTAGGCTTGGGCCACCACTGCTTCGAAGGGTTAAAACTAACAAACTGAAACCGGTGACGTAACTGGAACCGATGACGAAATGCCCGGTAGAGTGGTAGACGGTAAGCCCTTGACCAGTGCGCGCCGCATTGTGCGCACTAAGATAGTGTGCTTTCATTGATCTATGTCGTATGTCGGCTAGTTGCTCGTGCGATTTGGCGGTAACCCCGGTCCGTACCGCAAAATAATGTCCATAAATCGAAACACAAAATTTACCAGGAATAGAAGCGAGAATATAGACGAACTCATAAAAACGAATTACACACTTTCTTCATTTTGAGAGGGGCCACATATTAAAAACTACTATCATACACTTCGTCAATATTTCGACTCGCTCTTTTTTGTTCCCCGTTAAAAACTCGCATCGCCTCCTCAAATATTTATCGTGTGTCAGCCAAGCGTTTAAGAACTCGATGTATCACATATCTCAAACAAATCAAAACTCTATAAAGTAATAAATAAAAGTTCCAATTCCTGCTCAATTCTTTTTCTTTGCTGACCTAGTAACCCGCTTTTCGACAGTCTGAGGTGTTTTAGTTCGGGATCGTTTTGGTGGTGATGAAGTCCCTTCTACCTCTTCTTCCCCCACAGATCCTAGTGCCCTTTTAGCCCTCGTCCCACCCTCCTCCTCCCCTGTTTTGGCCTTCCTAGTTCTCCTTCTAGAGGGTGTAACCGGTTCCTCTGGAACTGACGACTGGGACAGAGGGACGGTTGCTGCTGACCCCCAGGTTGTCTACGTTTGGATAAACATCGCCATGCACTCATTCTCCTTTCTAGTTGTAGCATTTTGTCACATCGGCATCTATGTGTTTGCTAGGACGACTAAGTTGGAGGGATCAAGTAGGAGTAACTCTGTCCTTAGCAAGAAAGTAACATTGATCTGTATCACAGATTTCTGCTGCTGGATGCCCTGTTTAGTGTGCTGTGCCCTCCACACGGCCGAGGTTGTGGATATGTCACCATGGTACCAGCTCTTCTCGCTTATAATTCTACCACTGAATTCCGTGCTTAATCCCATTTTGTATAGTAATGTACAATCGTATATCACGGCATGGCCTCAATCCATCCTAAATCCAACAAGGGCACAACATCGGGCACCCAATATCCAGGACTAGTAGACTTTATAAAATGAGTTAACCTACAGTACGACTGCACACGGCCTAACATCAAGAAAACCACCTCCCACGCACCAGTACACCATTATGATGAAGTTTGTCATACATTGACTGTACGCGGCCTCACGTAGCCGCACCGGGCCGAAGGAGGGTCTTATATGAGACAAGATGAAGTCAGAAAGACTGGGATGATCAAGACTCTAAGTACACCGAAACTTGGACTCTCAAAAGAGACAGAGATCGAAATTTTTGCTGCGTTAATTACGTTTACAATATCTACGAGCTTTCTTGATGTAAATTGACCTTTGTTGTCTGTAACTAATTATTTGAAGATGATTGCAGAATTAAACTGTCTTCAGAAACCATAGCAACGTCCCTAGTTACCGGGTTTCAATCAATTGGGGATCACAAAGTAGGGATAAAACGGCTAATACTTTGATTGGAATCAGAAATGCAGGACCTTAGTATAATAGACGGGTGATCACTGGTCAGTCATCGCACAGATAGAGAAGAGCGGGTAATGGGTATTCACTTTTCTTTATCATATTTTCATGATTTTACTGTTAATCAGTTTCTAATGGAAGATAGTACCACACGACAGCGTGGTACTCTGTGAATAGATACACCGAGGGCGTAGCCGGAGTGTATCTAGTAGCTCGTGAGCCTGCAGGGCGAACGGAGTTCGTTATTCTAAAAACACGACCGCAGGGAGTGCTTTTAGATTACCTCTGACACGACCGAAGGGAGTGTTAAAGGTTTACTTAGTACACGACCGAAGGGAGTGTACTAAGTTTACGAACTCACAAGCATAAAGAGTACCACGATGTAAGTGGTACTCTCGCATTGTATCACGAGCTAAACGACAAACAACAAATTCTGGTACAACAACAAACAAAAGAGAGATAATGAAAATATGCATTGTGTATCCACTATCCAGTGACAGAGAGAGAGAGAGAGAGAGATAAGAGTGTGGCTAGCAAAAGATGCAGTGTGACTAGTGATAAGTGAAAGTGAAAGTAAGATAATGCGTGAGAGAGAGAGATGCAGTGTATCTAATATCTATTAATAGCGAGGGTGCAACTCTGTAAATAGTTACACTCCAGTTTACAGGTAATGTAAAGGCTCATAGTAACACCGTAGTGATACAATGAGTGATAAACCAGAGACAGGTATATTTATAACTGACAACCATAACCGACAACATAACTGAAACTTGCCTTGCTCTACCATATTTCTGTGCGTTCCGAACCAGGGGTGGCCCCCTAGGGGCTAGGCTTGGGCCACCACAGTGACTGCTCCGAAGGGTTAAAACTTAAAACTAACAAACTGAAACCGATGACGAAATGTCCGGTAGAGTGGTAGACGGTAAGCCCTTGACCAGTGCGCGCCGCATTGTGCGCACTAAGATAGTGTGCTTTCATTGATCTGTGTCGTATGTCGGCTAGTTGCTGGTGCGATTTGGCGGTAACCCCGGTCCGTACCACAAATACCAGAGCCATAAATCGAAACACAAAATTTACCAGGAATAGAAGCGAGAATATAGACGAACTCATAAAAACGAATTACACACTTTCTTCATTTTGAGAGGGGCCACATATTAAAAACTACTATCATACACTTTGTCATATTTCGACTCGCTCTTGCCTCTTTTTTGTTCCCCTTTAAAAACTCGCATCGTCTTCCCTATTCAAATAGTGATCGTGTGTGTCAGCCAAGCGTTTAAGAAATCGATGTATCACATATCTCAAACAAATCAAAACTCTATAAAGTAATAAATAAAAGTTCCAATTCCTGCTCAATTCTTTTTCTTTGCTGACCTAGTAACCCGCTTTTCGACAGTCTGAGGTGTTTTAGTTCGGGATCGTTTTGGTGGTGATGAAGTCCCTTCTACCTCTTCTTCCCCCACAGATCCTAGTGCCCTTTTAGCCCTCGTCCCACCCTCCTCCTCCCCTGTTTTGGCCTTCCTAGTTCTCCTTCTAGAGGGTGTAACCGGTTCCTCTGGAACTGACGACTGGGACAGAGGGACGGTTGCTGCTGACGACTGTGAGAAAGGGATATCAGCATTTGAAGTTTGACGGGACCGACTCCGAGTAACACGACCTGAAGCAGTTGTAGCAATACTACTAATATCTGATACCTCAGATGTGATGCTTGATGTTGCACTTGTCTGTCTCGTCATTCGTCTGCCGGGTGTGGTTGCTTCACGTGGCATTTTACCAGGGGGAGCCGCTGAACTTGCTGCCGGACCTTTCCTGGTCCTCCCGGGCGTGGCTCTAGTACCCCTTCTTTTTGTGGTGGGAGGGGTGACGGGTGAGCCGGGTGTTGGGGTCACTGAGTCTTTAGTTGGGGTCGAGGGGAGAGAGGACAATTCTTGAGATGAGACAATCACCATGTCATCAGAATCAGAGACCTCTTTACTCTTTTTCAAGACTTTAGTAGAGCGAACATTTCTTGTTGTGGTGGATGATGTTGTCGATTCGACACTTGTTGTCCGGGCTCTCCTCGCACGGAGGATCTGTCTCGGGGGAGACGGAGTGGTAGTGGTTGCAGGGTCCTCCACGGGGGGTTTAACCTCAACACTTCGAGTGTTCTTCCTTGTCTTCCTTCGTGTTGTGGCTACTGGTGGGGAGGGGATAGCGGGTGGTGGAGAAGGGGCTTAAGGGAGAGCAGATGTTGTGGGTGTTGGAGAAGAACCTAATGCTAATGGGGAGGGATTCTCACTTTGTTGTGATGAACTAGCTTCCTGTGAAGACGGGACGATCTCCGGAGAGGAGTAAATGGAGACCAACCCAGATTCCTGTGACGATACCATGGTCTGCTGAGAGGAAATGGGTGATACAGCCTCAGAAGGTGGTCTGATTGGAGATGGGACGGTAAGTGGTGATCGGGGTGCCACGGGAGCTTGTTGGACCGGGGAAGAAGGTGGTGATACTGGTGATGAGGGAGGGGGGATCGATGAATCATCTGATCTTCTATCTGGTGATCCAATATCCATTTCATCAGGGCGGTCTTCTGAAATATCATCTGATGGGGGTGTAACCTCTTCTTCTTCTTCCTCTACAACTTCAGGTGTAACCTCTTCCCCTGCAGGTCGGGGAGGTGTAGCCTCTACAACATCAGGTCGGGGAGGTGTAACCTGTACAACATCAGGTCGGGGTTGTGTAGCCTCTTCTTCTTCTTCCTCTTCAACTTCAGGTGTAACCTCTTCCTCTACAACTTCAGGTGTAACCTCAACTTCTACAACATCAGGTCGGGGTGGTATAACCTCTTCTTCCTCTACAACTGCAGGTCGGGGAGGTGAGGTGGTGCGATGTAGGACACGGAATGAGGGAAGGGCAGTAGAAGTTGTCACTGTAGAATCGGCAGGGTCAGTTACCATAACCTCCTCCTCTCTAATTCCCTCACCACTTGTCCGAGAGAGGCGGAAGGGACCCCCGCTGGAGGATGGTGCCTTTAGTTCGTATCGCGGTGGAGTTTGGACAGAAGCGGGTGAGAATAGAGATAAGATGCTGTCTCTTATAGAGGATGTCACTGTCCGGGGTGGTGTAGCAGGAGATGGTGGGGAGGCAGGAGGGGTAGCGGAGGGTGGAGATGCAGAAGAAGGTGGTGTTGCAGGGTGAGAGGATGGAGAGGTAGCGGAGGGTTGTGAGGTTTTCTCCGTCTCATCAACTTGTGTAGAGGGAGCTGCAGGTACAGCTGATGATAACTCTGTCGTTAGTGAGGGTACCTCTCTACTTTCCTCCAATGAAATAATAGAAGGAGGACCGGAGACAAAACTAAACGCACTCATAACCCCACTAGAAATAGAGGGATGACTCATCACCCCACTAGAAATGGAAGAGGGCTGACTACCGTCCTGGGATGTCCCCAGCGCCTTGACTTTAGCAGCTCGTGATCGTGTCGTTCTCTGGGAGCTAGCAGCAACTGCCGGTACACCGAAAGTGAATGTCATGGTATCATGTGAAGGGAAGGTATCTCTAAACCATGATGATGTGGTAGCTGGAAGTGGATCAGCAAACTCAAACTTCTCTCCATCATCATCTTCATCCGATTCAGAAAGAAGTTCCCCAGCCTCCTCAGTCTCCTGTGGACTCTTCACAGCCTCCTGATCAGTCTCCTGTGGACTCTTCCCAGCCTCCTGATCAGTCTCCTGCTGTGGACTCTTCCCAGTCTCCTCAGTCCCCTGTTCCTGTGACGATACCATGGTCTGCTGAGAGGAAATGGGTGATACAGCCTCAGAAGGTGGTCTGATTGGAGATGGGACGGTAAGTGGTGATCGGGGTGCCACGGGAGCTTGTTGGACCGGGGAAGAAGGTGGTGATACTGGTGATGAGGGAGGGGGGATCGATGAATCATCTGATCTTCTATCTGGTGATCCAATATCCATTTCATCAGGGCGGTCTTCTGAAATATCATCTGATGGGGGTGTAACCTCTTCTTCTTCTTCCTCTACAACTTCAGGTGTAACCTCTTCCCCTGCAGGTCGGGGAGGTGTAGCCTCTACAACATCAGGTCGGGGAGGTGTAACCTGTACAACATCAGGTCGGGGTTGTGTAGCCTCTTCTTCTTCTTCCTCTTCAACTTCAGGTGTAACCTCTTCCTCTACAACTTCAGGTGTAACCTCTTCCCCTGCAGGTCGGGGAGGTGTAGCCTCTACAACATCAGGTCGGGGAGGTGTAACCTGTACAACATCAGGTCGGGGTTGTGTAGCCTCTTCTTCTTCTTCCTCTTCAACTTCAGGTGTAACCTCTTCCTCTACAACTTCAGGTGTAACCTCTTCCCCTGCAGGTCGGGGAGGTGTAGCCTCTACAACATCAGGTCGGGGAGGTGTAACCTGTACAACATCAGGTCGGGGTTGTGTAGCCTCTTCTTCTTCTTCCTCTTCAACTTCAGGTGTAACCTCTTCCTCTACAACTTCAGGTGTAACCTCTTCCCCTGCAGGTCGGGGAGGTGTAACCTCTTCCCCAGCAGGTCGGGGTTGTGTAACCTGTACAACATCAGGTCGGGGAGGTGTAACCTCTTCTTCTTCTTCCTCTACAACTTCAGGTGTAACCTCTTCCCCTGCAAATCGGGGAGATGTAACCTCTAAAACTTCGGGTCGGGGAGGTGTAACCTCTTCTTCTTCTACAACTGTAGCAGGTCGGGGAGGTGAGGTGGTGCGATGTAGGACACGGAATGAGGGAAGGGCAGTAGAAGTTGTCACTGTAGAATCGGCAGGGTCAGTTACCATAACCTCCTCCTCTCTAATTCCCTCACCACTTGTCCGAGAGAGGCGGAAGGGACCCCCGCTGGAGGATGGTGCCTTTAGTTCGTATCGCGGTGGAGTTTGGACAGAAGCGGGTGAGAATAGAGATAAGATGCTGTCTCTTATAGAGGATGTCACTGTCCGGGGTGGTGTAGCAGGAGATGGTGGGGAGGCAGGAGGGGTAGCGGAGGGTGGAGATGCAGAAGAAGGTGGTGTTGCAGGGTGAGAGGATGGAGAGGTAGCGGAGGGTTGTGAGGTTTTCTCCGTCTCATCAACTTGTGTAGAGGGAGCTGCAGGTACAGCTGATGATAACTCTGTCGTTAGTGAGGGTACCTCTCTACTTTCCTCCAATGAAATAATAGAAGGAGGACCGGAGACAAAACTAAACGCACTCATAACCCCACTAGAAATAGAGGGATGACTCATCACCCCACTAGAAATGGAAGAGGGCTGACTACCGTCCTGGGATGTCCCCAGCGCCTTGACTTTAGCAGCTCGTGATCGTGTCGTTCTCTGGGAGCTAGCAGCAACTGCCGGTACACCGAAAGTGAATGTCATGGTATCATGTGAAGGGAAGGTATCTCTAAACCATGATGATGTGGTAGCTGGAAGTGGATCAGCAAACTCAAACTTCTCTTCATCATCTTCATCTTCATCTTCCGATTCAGAAAGTAGTTCCCCGGCCTCCTCAGTCTCCTGTGGAGTCTTCCCAGTCTCCTCAGTCTCATATGGAGTCTTCCCAGTCTCATCTGGCTCTATATTCTCCTCCTCCTCCTCCAGGTGCGGTTCTATGTCGCCCGGGGCTGACACAAACGATTCTTCCAGGTCATCCGAAAAGCATACTGTGCGTACTTTTCGTACCGCAGGTGATGCCACTGGATCACTAGTCGAGTCTCTTGGAGATGATACTGCGTCTCTAGGAGATGTTTCCATTTCTGAAGGGTCAATTGGGTCTTCCTGAGACGGCGATATGGGCCGGGAATCGACCAAAGAGGGAGAGGATGAACCGATACTGGTTATACTTTGAATAGGCGACCCTCTTTGATCATCCTCCTGTGCTCTAATCACATGAATGGATGAATCATCGCTTTCACTGTCTCCTTCACTCAATGAAGAGGTGTCACTATCACTTTCACGGGTAGCAGATGGAGACACCGGGGCAGAGCCGGCGAGTGGAGAATC
>AVPN01000309.1:5768-17895 GCA_000695325.1 Pleurobrachia bachei | reverse complement strand
AGCGAGAGGAGAATCTGGGGCAGAGCCGGCGAGTGGAGAACCGGGAGCAGAACCGGCGAGTGGAGAACCCGGGGCAGAGCCGGCGAGTGGAGAACCGGGAGCAGAGCCGGCGAGTGGAGAACCCGGGGCAGAGCCGGCGAGTGGAGAACCGGGGGCCGATCCAACGAGTGGACTACCGGTGGCAGAGCCGGCGAGTGGAGAACCCGGGGCAGAGCCGGCGAGTGGAGAACCGGGAGCAGAGCCGGCGAGTGGAGAACCCGGGGCAGAGCCGGCGAGTGGAGAATCTGGTACTTGAAGGAGCTCGATGCTTGACGAAGGACTAAACCCTCCCTCCGGACCACCAACTCCCTCCAACAGTGAGTCGTCCTCCGATTCATCATTTTCAGGAGCCTCTCCTTCAGGAGCAACTTCATAAACCTCGTCTTCTTTTTGTTCATCGTCATCCGAGAGTTCCTCACTCTCATCTTCATCGCTTTCTCCATCATCCTCTTCTCCAGATGAAACACTTTCTATCTCCTCCCCACTATCATCACTTCCGATTTCCACCACCTCAGTAGAACCATCTTTTTCTTCATCGGGCGAATCAGGCGTTGCGGGTATCTCTATAGCTTCTCGGACTGGAGAGACCTCCGCTGAGGGTAAGGGGGATGATCGCTGTTCAACTGGGGGTCGCGGTGGTGAGGGCGAACTTGGTGAGGTGATTGGTGGACTTCTTTCAGGAGATGATCCAGGAACTCTGTCAGGAGATGATGTTTCAGCAGGGAAACTTCTTTCTTCAACAGGTGCTATGATTGGGGATGAAACTTCCTCCTCAGCAACAGCACAAACTGAGGGAGGTGAGGGAGATCGCTCCGGTTCCAGGAACATAACTTTCCTCTTGACTACTGGCTTATCATCATCATCTGACGCAATCTCTTGGACGGACGGTTCCTCAAACATCACCCTCTTACTGCCACCAACAGACTCATCCAGAAGAATTGAAGATGTATTCTCTGCTGACACAAACGATTCATCTTCCTCTTGACCCTCTTCAACAAGGCTCATGTCATGTTGCTGCTGGGTCTCCTCTGCGATCTCAAATGTAACATCAGACACACAAACTGAATCTTCTTCCTCCCGTTCATCGAATGTGATGTCGCGGACCGGTGAGGAAGATGCTAGGGTGTCTTCATTGATCAAAATAGGTTCAATTTGGAACGAGGAATCACCCTCCCTCTCCTCCTCCTCCTCTAGTGGTTGTGGGGAGGAGTCTTCCTCTTGGATAGTAGGAGGGACTGCAGTAAAGGGAGACACAATCTCAAACGAAATACTATCATTGCTATCTTCCTTTACCGGGAGCGGCGGCGGGGGAGGGGCAATGAATGTAGCACTCGATGATGGTCCAGGGATATCTTCAACACCTTCATATTCAGCGACAGATTCAATGATTTGTTTAGGAGGGGAGATGTCAGCAAGTGAAACTCCTTTGTGTGACGTCAGGTCATCATCATCAGCAAGGTCAAATCGCAGTGCACCTCGCATCGGGGAGATGGCGGTTTTGGCAGGCATAACATCTGAAGGATCATCAAATCGTATTCGTTTCCGTGTTTTTCGTTCTGTCTTACTGGAACGAAGGATGGAGCGGGGTGCCTCGAGCGCACTCAGAATCTTTGTTTTTAAGGGCGTTGGCATGGGGGTACGAAGTTGGAGAAGCATGTCATCAGAAATATCCAGGGATTTCGGGGGAGGAGTCCTGACATTACTATCCTCCTTTCTCCTACACTTGATCGGAGTCAAGGCGGTGTCCTCCGCTTTAGCAGTCCTCAAGTCACTGTTCATACAGAAACTAGCGAGTACAGAAATATCGTTTTGGCATTTTTGGGCACTCAGCGGCAAAGATTTATTGAAATCTAACTGCGATTTTGAAGTGTCTGTGAGACTTGTCCCGGTGTTTGGGTTAGTTTGTCCCGTCACACAGGCCTTTAGCTCAATGTCCGAGAACCGTTTTATCGTATACAGGAACATGAACCGTAGGAATTCGGAGTTGTGGGCTTTCTGCGCCTCCCCATAAACGGAGAGCAGGTCACAGAGTTTGCTGTGTTTCATGACAACACAAAACAGACATTCGAACCTCTGCTGCTCGTTCAGAGACCGGATAATCCCACTAAACTGAGGGTGAGTCAGGTTTTCATCGAGTAATACATCAAATGTTAGGTGATCTTCTTTCCCCGCCGTCAGAATGAGGTCTATCCGTTGCTCAGATGGGAGGGTTGAGGAAAGGAGAGCAAGTGTTTTTGTCGTGTACTGTTCCGCGATACTCCGATCCAAAACCAATAACATCTGAATGGCAACCCTCCGTTCTCTTCTCTTCAGTAGAATATCAACAATTTGATTCACGTTAACGTAATCGAATACTTTGGATTTGGCGGGTAGAAACCGGATGAAATCCTCATAATTCTGCTGATCCAGACAGAACAGCGCCCGAACTGCATCACAATCAACCCTGGAAAGGACATCCAGCTTTGTAAGATTAACAAGATCCTCGCCCAGATAGAGAAGAGTGTAACTGATCACAAGTAACTGTAAGGGCAAGTCCATAGGCCTTGTATAGAGGATGTTTAACAGATCACGGATGGTTTGGGGAGGAAACTCAGTATCACCCTGCCAAAGATCACTGACCCCCTCCACACGGTCTAGGAGAGACCCAATCACTGTATTTCGTAATGTGATGAAGGATCTACTTCCCTTAGCAACTCGGAGGTGCTCGTGCGATCCGGGCAATAGTGTCATGTCCGTGAGGGCTAACACCAGCCTGGCGTAACAGTCTGTATGGGTGTACAGGGTGGTGGGAGTGGTGGTAGGATGGTGAGTTGCGAGCTTCCTGCATAGGAACGTACAATGCGTTGTGATGTTCACCAAACTGTGAAGCTTCTTAACCTCTCCCTCAGCAATGGGTAACCCGCTGAGCATGGGGGACATGGCAGTGTTTAGTGACCCTTTCACCTCGGGCAGGAAGGTATTCAGGAACTCCAGGAGCCTCGCCCTGCCCTTTTTACCGTGTAACAGATTGTTGTGTTTACTAAAAACTCCCCGGAGCGCCAGAGCGGTCAGGGACACCCCAGATTGGTCCAATCCAGCCTCCTCGAGGTCACTTGCCGGGAAGAATAATCCACGGAGAGTGGACTTACCAACGTTATAGAGGATACTGGTATTGAGAGAGCACGGGAAGATGTTACATGCCTCGGAGGAGCTCTGCTTACCGCGGAACAAACTCTCCGGTTGTACTTTGACATTCTGTATACAGCAAAACTTGGAAATTGTGCTTTTCTCCACCGGAAGATAGGATATGTAGGGTGAGTGTCGGGCAATTTGATTCGGCATTCCCGGCATCTGGGCAAAATACCAAGCATTGAGGTCAAACAGGATGGTTACAATGAACTTGGTAGTTTCAAGGGTAACGATAATCCCGTTAAAATCATTACATCCGTGAAGATGATTCATCTTTTGTACACCCTCAAAATCAACCAACCCCAGAAACTCTCCACTGGCCGTGCTAAAGAAAAACTGCTCCGAAAGTGGGAAATGGAAACTCTGGATCAGAGACTCGATCTTTCGGTACTGGTCATTCACACCCGGGACAGAGCCTGGGATTTTGTTCCTGAACCTCAATTGGAACATATCCACAAAGGCATGTGTGAGGTGGCTGTGTAGCACCCACATGTACAACATATTGTGGGGGTCATCCTCCGGGATGAGCAGGGAGAATCGAGTTACAGGGTGTCCCACCGTTCCCTCGGAGAGGGCGCTCGTGAAGTTCAGGGTTGCTTTTGAGCCCGCAACCGACCAGATCTGCCAACCGCCGTTATTGTAACCAACTACCACAGTTCCAGTGTTGTCGAAGAGCTCGAGGCCTGTTATTTCTGCCTCGCCCGGTGGGTAGGTCGTCTGGGGACGCATACCTGGCACCATGTAACTCCATGTTCCACCACCCCTGGCAGAGTGGGTCTTGGCCCCAACCTCAAAGCACGGGTGGGAGCTGTTGTTTATATTAGTATCCGATATATCATCCAGGAATGTTGTTGGAGTGAGGGACTTTTGCTTGGAGTTAGGTCCGGTGAGAGGATTCACATGGGTCAGGTAGATAAAGCAGTCTCTTGTGCCAAGGAGGATTACGATGCCAGGATCAGATAGAATAGAAGGTGAGGAGTAAGCTGCGATCGTGGTTACTGGACGGGTGGTCGTAAAACAATTCCGGACCAGTCGACCTGGGAGGATATAAAGTTGAGTTAGAATGATTGTTATACATGGATTCATCGGGGTATACAGTATACGGTTCTCTCTCCCCCCCCCCGCGGCATGGGTAAATAAGGACGGGACTACGAAACAATAAAATAGAAGAGGGCTAGGGAGAGAAATTACCTGATTTGATTGAAACTACCCAGACTGCCCCCTTTTCTTCAGAAATAGCTCCACCCACAACTATGTACTTTCTGCTGTCGTGCCTGAAAAAGAGTTTGAAATGTAAGCAACTCCATGGCTCGTAACAAAAAGTGTTTGTGCCTTACGCTTAGAGAGAGAGAGAGAGAGAGAGAGAGAGAGGTGACGTGTATCTCATTACCCTTCTTCTTTCACCCTCTTTTTCATTCTCACTCACACTCCCGCCTCTATCTCATACCTGATAAGGGTGACACAGTTGATAGATCCAGTATCATCTAGCATGCTTTCGATGTCTGTTAGCTCTACCTGGAGCGGTTTGTTGTTTTTAATAGGGCCTTGATTGACAATAAGTGGCAGTTTGTTGTTTTTAATAGGGCCTTGGTTGACCCACCCGGGCCTCAGGGCATATTTGGGTGTGGAGTATATTTCATATTAGTCACTGAGTCAGTACTTACCCAGTGTAGTCGAGATGGGATGGCAGAGCATTGTTTCACCTTGTAGCATATCTTGCGATTATCAAATGCTACCACAACATCTTTATACACCTAAATATAGGTAAAAATAAATACATTATCAGGCCAATGGGAGTTTGAACAATGATAATGATTTGGAGAACTGTGAAAATATTGAACGTACTAGATGATGGAAACGGGAGGAAATAATTGAAGAATTGATGAACTACAAATGATCTGTTACCTGATGTCGTTTGCCGCACAAGTGAGATGCCGCATCTTGGGAGAGGGTTGTCAGTGAATCCGGAATCCGGACATTTCGTATGTTCTTCTTTACTGACTGCATGATGAACTCGTTACTAACACCATGACACTTTTTGGGGGAGGTAAATTAGGGGGGGGAGCAATTGGGGAGGTAAATAAGAGGACCTCAAAGTGAAGATTTAAAATCGGTAGGGGTTGATATGAGGGTTGGGGTGGGTATATAAGAAGACAAGACTGAATGACGAAGCTTGAATAAAGTTAAAAGAACTGACAAACACGTGTAACAATTAACAATTTCAACCCTCACAATATCGTGTAATTTTATCCACTAAAACCCCATACTCAAGTGGCAGACCCTCTCCCTCTACCCCCGAGTCACAACTCTGACCAACTTTTGGACTCAGTGGAATAGAGCACAGCAAATCAAGCCCCTCCCCTTGACACATTGCTGCCGCCCCGCCCGTGGTAGCTGGGAAAATCTCTGATTTAGTCTGACACTTTGGACAATCATACCACGCCATATTCTCCACGACCCCAACTATCGGGAGTTTGAGTTTCCGGCAAAAGTTCACCTCTTTCCGGACATCACCGAGGGAAACCTCCTGTGGTGTTGTCACTAGCACACACCCCGATACCTTGCTCTGTTTGAGAAGGGACACAATTGCAAGGTGCTCGTCACTAGTGCCCGGGGGTGTATCCATTACCAGATAATCCAACTCACCCCAATCCACAGATGTCAGAAATTCCTTTATCATGCCATTTTTCTTGGAACCTCTCCAGATCACAGCATCTTTCTCTGAACCGAGTAAGAAATCAATGGACATGACGGCAATGTCGTCTAATGTGTACACTGGACTCCACCCAGCTGAGCTCTTGTGGACACTCTGACCATTGACACCCAATATCCGAGCGATAGATGGACCACACACGTCCACATCCACCACACCAACTGAGTAATCACGAGCTGCAAGATTCCGGGCATGTCTGAGAACCGTTTTATCGTGTACAGGAACATAAACCGTAGGAATTCGGAGTTGTGGGCTTTCTGCGCCTCCCCATAAACGGAGAGCAGGTCACAGAGTTTGCTGTGTTTCATGACAACACAAAACAGACATTCGAACCTCTGCTGCTCGTTCAGAGACCGGATAATCCCACTAAACTGAGGGTGAGTCAGGTTTTCATCTAGTAATACATCAAATGTTAGGTGATCTTCCTTCCCCGCAGTCAGAATCAGGTCTATACGCTGCTCAGATGGGAGGGTTGATGATAGGAGGGCAAGAGTTTTCGTCGTGTACTGTTCCGCGATACTCCGATCCAAAACCAGTAACATCTGAATGGCAACCCTCCGTTCTCTTCTCTTCAGTAGAATATCAACAATTTGATTCACGTTAACGTAATCGAATACTTTGGATTTGGCGGGTAGGTACCGGATGAAATCCTCATAATTCTGCTGATCCAGACAGAACAGCGCCCGAACCGCATCACAATCAACCCGGGAGAGTACATCCAGCTTTGTAAGATTCACAAGATCCTCACCCAGATAGAGAAGAGTGTAGCTGATAACAAGCAACTGTAAGGGCAAGTCCATGGGTCTTGTATAGAGGACGTTTAACAGGTCACGGATGGTTCTGGGTGGAAACTCAGAATCACCCTGCCAAAGATCACTAACCCCCTCCACACGTTCTAGGAGGGATCCAATCACGGTATTCCGTAATGTGATGAGGGATCTACTGCCTTTGGCAGCTCGGAGGTACTCGTGTGATCCGGGCAACAGTGCCATGTCCGTGAGTGCTAGGACCAGCCTGGCGTAACACTCTGTATGGGTGTACAGCGTGGTGGGAGTGGTGGTAGGATGGTGGGTAGCGAGTTTCCTGCAGAGGAACGTACAATGCGTTGTGATGTTAACCAAACTGTGTAACTTCTTGACCTCTCCTTCAGCAATGGGTAACCCGCTGAGCATGGGGGACATGGCATTGTTTAGGGATCCCTTCAATTCTGGGAGGAATGAATTCAGGAACTCCAGGAGCCTCGCCCTGCCCCTTTTACCGTGTAACAGATTATTGTGTTTACTAAAAACTCCCCGGAGCGCCAGAGCGGTCAGGGAAATCCCAGACTGGTCCAATCCAGCCTCCTCGAGGTCGCTAGCCGGAAAGAATAATCCACGGAGAGTGGACTTACCAACGTTATAGAGGATACTGGTATTGAGGGAGCATGGGAAGATGTTACACGCCTCGGAAGAGCTCTGCTTACCGCGGAACAAACTCTCCGGTTGTACTTTGACACTTCTGTATACAGCAAAACTTGGAAATTGTGCTTTTCTCCACCGGAAGATAGGATATGTAGGGTGAGTGTCGGGCAATTTGATTCGGCATTCCCGGCATCTGGGCAAAATACCAAGCATACTCCAGTTTGTCCTACCAATGTTACTTGAACCATCAAAGTTCCCATTGCCTAATCCCGTTAAAATCATTACACCCATGGAGATGGTTCATCTTTTGTACACCCTCAAAATCAACCAACCCCAGAAACTCTCCACTGGCCGTGCTAAAGAAAAACTGCTCCGAAAGTGGGAAATGGAAACTCTGGATCAGAGACTCGATCTTTCGGTACTGGTCATTCACACCCGGAACAGAGCCTGGGATTTTGTTCCTGAACCTCAGTTGGAACATATCCACAAAGGCGTGTGTGAGGTGGCTGTGAAGCACCCACATGTACAACATATTGTGGGGATCATCCTCCGGGATGAGAAGAGAGAATCGAGTTACAGGGTGTCCCACCGTTCCCTCAGACAGGGCGCTCGTGAAGTTCAGAGTTGCTTTTGAGCCCGCCACCGACCAGATCTGCCAACCACCGTTATTGTAACCGACAACCACAGTCCCAGTGTTGTCGAAGAGCTCGAGGCCTGTTATTTCTGCCTCGCCCGGTTGGTAGGTCGTCTGGGGACGCATGCCCGGCACCATGTAACTCCATGTCCCGCCACCCCTGGCAGAATGGGTCTTGGCCCCAACCTCAAAGCACGGGTGGGAGCTGTTGTTCATCTTCGTATCCGATATATCATCCAGGAATGTTGTTGGAGTGAGGGACTTCTGTTTAGAGTTAGGTCCGGTGAGAGGATTCACATGGGTCAGGTAGATAAAGCAGTCTCTTGTGCCAAGGAGGATTACAATTCCGGGATCAGATAGAATGGAAGGTGAGGAGTAGGCTGCGATCGTGGTTACTGGACGGGTGGTCGTGAAACAATTCCGGACCAGTCGACCTGGGAGGATATAAAGTTGAGTTAGAATGTTTGTTATACAGGGATTCACCGGGGTATATATCTCTCCCCCTCCCCGGCCTGGGAAAATTAAGACAGGACTACGAATAACGAAACAGTGAATGAGAACAGGTTTAGGGAGAGAAATTACCTGATTTAATTGAAACGACCCAGACTGCGCCTTTTTCTTCAGAAATAGCTCCGCCCACAATTATGTACTTTCTGCTGTCGTGCCTGAAAAAATAGTTTCAAATGTAACGCCATGGCTCGTAATAAACAGTGTTTGTGCCTCAAGCTCTCTCTATAGTTGACGAGTCTCTCAGTTTCTCCCCCTCTTCTTTCGTACACTTTTTTTGTTGCACGTACACGTGGCTATTTCTCTATCTATGAAGCAGTCCGACTATAAGATGCCGCCAAGCAAAGATAATAGCTCTCAATACGGTCCCTTGCTTGACCTCAGTGCCTTGCACCGACACTGTCTGTCTCACTCAATCAACGAGTGTGTACTACCAATCTCGATAGCACGCAGAGAAGTATGGTCAAACAAAGTTATGACATGATGGCTAGCACAGTGATAGGGTTGTTGATAAACTGACGGACAGTGCACTTTGTCTCACTTTCTTTTTCATCCTGACTCACACTCCCCCCCCCTCTCTCTCTCTCTCTTTCTCATACCTGATAAGGGTAACACAGTTGATAGATCCAGTATCATCTAGCATGCTTTCAATATCTGTTAGCTCTACCTGGAAGGTTTGTTGTTTTTAATAGGGCTTTGGTTTATTGTTTTAATAGGGCCTTGTTTGACACTAATTACCCAGCCGGGCCTCAGGGCTATTGTGATCATATTTGGGTGTGGACTGTGGAGTATATTTCATATGTTCTCAACCTCCCTTTACGTACGAAACACAGTCTAGCCAGGCAAACATTAGTCACCGAGTTAGTACTTACCCAATGTAGCCGAGAGGGAATGGCAGAGCACTGTTTCACCTTGTAGCATATCTTGCGAGTATCAAATGCTACCACAACATCTTTATAAACCTAAATAAAGGTAAAACAAATACATTATCCGGAGAATGGGGGATGGATATATTTAGAAATGATGATAATTTGAGAAACTGTGAAAATATCGAATGTAGAAGGTACTAGATGATGGAAGCGGGAGGAAATAACTGAAGAATTGATGAACTAAACTAAACACATGTGATCTGTTACCTGATGTCGTTTGCCGCACAAGTGAGATGCCGCATCTTGGGAGAGGGTTGTCAGCGAATCCGGGATCCGGACATTTCGTATGTTCTTCTTCACTGACTGCATGATGAACACGTTACTGGCACCATGACACTCTAGCAATGGGGGAGTTCAGGTAAATTATTGTTTTGTTCAAACGGGGAAGAAGGGTCGAAGAAGGCAAGTAAATTAGAGGATTCCAATGTAAAAATAATTCGGTAGGGTTGATATTTATGAGGGTTGGGGTGGATATACACGAAAATACTGATGATACGAATGACGAATCTTGAAAAAAGTTAAAAGAACTGACAAACACGTGTAACAATTAACAATTTCAACCCTCACAATATCGTGTAATTTTATCCACTAAAACCCCATACTCAAGTGGCAGACCCTCTCCCTCTACCCCCGAGTCACAACTCTGACCAACTTTTGGACTCAGTGGAATAGAGCACAGCAAATCAAGCCCCTCCCCTTGACACATTGCTGCCGCCCCGCCCGTGGTAGCTGGGAAAATCTCTGATTTAGTCTGACACTTTGGACAATCATACCACGCCATATTCTCCACGACCCCAACTATCGGGAGTTTGAGTTTCCGGCAAAAGTTCACCTCTTTCCGGACATCACCGAGGGAAACCTCCTGTGGTGTTGTCACTAGCACACACCCCGATACCTTGCTCTGTTTGAGAAGGGACACAATTGCAAGGTGCTCGTCGCTAGTGCCCGGGGGTGTATCCATGACCAGATAATCCAACTCACCCCAATCCACAGATGTCAGAAATTCCTTTATCATGCCATTTTTCTTGGCACCTCTCCAGATCACAGCATCTTCCTCTGAACCGAGTAAGAAATCAATGGACATGACGGCAATGTCGTCTAATGTGTACACTGGACTCCACCCAGCGGAGCTCTTATGGACACTCTGACCGTTGACACCCAATATCCGAGCGATAGATGGGCCACACACATCCACATCCACCACACCAACTGAGTAATCACGAGCTGCAAGATTCCGGGCAATTTGGGCCGTAACTGTGCTCTTACCAACACCTCCCTTTCCCGATAAGACAAGGATTTTATGTTTAACTTTGCTCAGCGCAACTGCTACATCGGAGGGGGAGGTATCTGTTTTGAATTGGCCAGTGGAGCATGCTTGTTTGTTGGGACACCCGGCACAACCGTCCATTTTCCCCGCTTCCTCGGACGCCGGACCGGGACAAGACGCTGGCACATTATCGGGCTCAACCATTGGTGCCATAGAATTTTTGTTGTATTAGCTTGGAACTCTCAGGGGGCAGAACTCAACATCAAAGGTTGCCAACAGGAGTGTCGAGTGAAAAGCGAGAATTTTCAATTTTGAAATTTTCAAAAAGCTAAAGGGCGAGAAAAAAGTTGCGAAAAAATTGTAACGGATCAAGAATTTAGCCCGCGGCAACGTATTCAGAAAAAAATCGCGCGTTACATTAATTGTGACCGATAATTATTCGTGCGCGTGATATTTTCCAGCAATGCCAACAAATAAAATGCAGATTTCAAAATCAGGTTTTTTTGTTTTTAGAACGAATTTTTCTACAACCACGCCATTTTCTCCGTTCATGCCAACTGCCGCTTGCCACTTAGAGTAAACTATACGGTATATGAAAGATTATAGCACTGACCGATAACCCCGATAAAACCCTAGCTGGCAGCCTTAGCACTTATCGTGTAGCTTAACCCTTCGCGAGCGCCAAAATCGATAAAGTGTTAGCTGCGTAACTTGCAAGTCGCCCAAATTTGCCCTTATAATCTGAGTATCTCGACCGCTAATAATTCTTTTGGCAACTGGCATTTGCTACAGTCCCCTTATACGTGTACCACCACAAGAGGGCATGCAGCGACTACCAAACAATCGCAATTTTTGCCGTCTGGCTGTGAGTTTGTTTAGGGTTATCAATTAGTCCTATCCATTATCTGTAGGATATACATAATTAAATTTACTCCTGATTTTACGAATTTTTTTGAGATACATCCGGTTGAAATATATACTTCTTCCCGGTTGTGCTAGAAAGATAATTATAAGACCTTTCCAACGAACCCGGGAACAGTGAACTTGTTAAAGACCTCTTTTCACCGCTAACCTACCTTCCCAAAATACAGGATGTAGATATGATGTAGATCTTCCACCTCTTTGTTTGTGTCATGTCCTCAAGATCTGGATACGGGAGCTACCACCAGCGTCCGTCCTACGAGAACCATTACGGGGGTAGTAGCGGTGGGAGCAGTAGGGATTACAGGCACAGCGGTTACTACGATCACCCCGATTCACACTCCGCTTCCAGGTAACATATCATTGAAATTTTTTCCCTGCCTGGGTCAATGCCCGAAGGGCATTGACCCAGGATGATGTTTTTAGCACGCACGTGCTAAAAAGATCATTCAGGGTTTAGAAATCAGCAGATTGTGTAGTTAACTAAAAGTGTCCGTCCGTCCGTAACGGACAACGGCGCCGCGCACATAACAACGGAGTCAGTCGTCC
>AVPN01000308.1:19242-31896 GCA_000695325.1 Pleurobrachia bachei | reverse complement strand
TCTTTCTAGACTGTTTAGGAGGGTGGTACTGTTTCTTGCCCACGTAGTGGGCAAGCGCCGTATGTGAGGGGATCGCCCTTACCCTACGGGCGCGCGAACATGAGGGGCGCGACGTGCCCAATACTGTTTCCCTAACCCATATCATTCTAGGATAATGAATCTCCGATGGTTTTCCGTTGTGTTCTTTACCATCACAACCCTTTTCGGACTTTCTGGGAACACTCTTATAATCTACTCCTCGGTACGATACAACGCAATAAACTTGGACGAAGTCTCCGTTATGTTTGTCCGGAATTTGGCGGTGGCCGATTTGCTCTACACAATTGTGGGTATTCTACCACCATGTATCTCATCGATAACGGACTCAAACCCTTTTGGTATGGAGGTTTGTGGAGAGTTTTATTGGTGTAGACACGTTTTCGGGATGATAAGCTTGTGGACTATAACATTCATCACCATGCACAGAGTGATCCTGGTTTTAGCGCCATTGAGAAGCATCATAACCCCTCGATTGACATGGGGAATCCTTGTTGTCTTATGGCTTCTCACCATCGGACTTGTAACAGCTATACGGATGGTAGGACGGTCGGAGTTCGTTTTCGATCCAATCGAGCGTGACTGCAGGAACATCGTCTTCAACACAACTTCGCTAGATTTTACATTTGATCTGTGTATTTCAATTCTGCTAGTAATGATCCCCCTCATCACGACATCTATTTGCAATGCATTCCTGCTTGGTGTGGCCATCCAGAAACGTCTGTCACCACAATCTGGGTTCAACTACAAGGCCTTGAGGACCGTGGTTACCCTGAATACTGTGTTCCTGGCTAGTTGGTCATTCTACCTATTCTACAGTTTTCAATTCTTAATACGGCCACGGATGAAGAATTGGTCGAGCGAGAAAGCACTAGCGGACAGTTCCATGATATGTATTGGGGTCGTGGCTAATCCTATCTTGTATACCATGACCAATAGAAGGTTCTATCTCTATGTGAGGTCTTTGGTGTGTAGACGAGAGGAAGAGGAACGAGGACCCCTGATCGTTCAGTGAACTAACTTTGGAACAGTGATTTTGAACAAGTATTATACCATTAGCGGCTTCGAGTGCAGTTGAAGGCACGATTATATGGTTTATATGCCGAAAAAGTTAATTAAGCGGTTTAAACTGGAGCTGTCAGGCGAATGTTCTGACCACAGTACTTAAACACGCTAATGCTTTGCCAGAACTGGAGCGAGAACAAGTCAACGAAAATCAGCAAAAAGAAGATAAAGTTAATCAAATAATCACTTTTCAAAACAATTGGTGTAGTATCAACCTCGTTCTTTTATTATACAAAGGAGACGGCGAGAGAAAGAACCCCTGGTATATTCCCTCTTCGTCTCAGTTCAGGTCTATTCTACAATTTACTGATCTTAACAAACAGGAATAATAGGAAGCAATGCACTGAAAGAATAGGTGAGAAGACTAGCACACATGTTCTTATCTGCAGTGTTACAACATAACTGATGACAAGAGAGACCAGTTTAACAGGGTCTGTCACGGATACCGTGCCTGCTAGTCGTTTGCGCGCTCCCATTAAGGAGAAAATTGAGGTTAACTGTTAGTCCCAAAATCACTGTTAACCTCAAAAAACAGGGCTAAGCCCTGAGGGCTTCCAGATACACTCGGTGCGCAGCTACCCTATCCAAAACTTTTCTACCTCCGAGTTACATCACATAATATGTAAACCTCAGAAAAGTGCATTTTCTGACCCTCGGACCCCCTCCCCCCTCTGGCCTTAATGTTACAATTTGCCGCATTGAGGCGCATTATATCATGTTATTCCCAGATTTCACAATTATTTAAGACTGAAACTGAGAATAGGTGACAATGATACCAATCACAACAACCATAATGAGCAGAACACAGACACAAACCTTGAGTTTCCGGATAGTCCCCTTTCCCAGTGTTCCCAGACTTTTTAACGTTCCCGTTCCTTTTCGTGGGGCAGGCCGCACCTCCGGAAGAGTGACCCTGAATACATTAACAAAATAAACCAAACAATATATTTTACACTAAATTGACAGAAGCTTTCGACTCTCCCCCTTACTCAAAAACTTTTGACAACATTGTGTTTGAACACGTCGGTAAGAGGGGTAGAACACAGTGTAATGTGTATCACGTCTTCAGCTAGTTACGAACCTGAACACGCCATCCACGGGGTAGGATTTATCGGGGCTGAAGTCACCATACAGGTATTGGCATCTCAGGGCTGCGAGTTCATGTAAGGAGACCTTGTCGTCAGGGAAGAGTCCCCTCCTGACCTGATCACATACAGCCTCATAGAGGAACACCTGACAATAAAAAACCATTGGATAAATCATAAATTCGTAAATTATCATTTCTTATTCTTTGATAAACATAAAGTATCCCAAAGAAGCTGCAGTTGTCTAGTGGTGCCACACATTCTCAGCGGTGCACTGAAATCAACAGTCACAGTATAGAAAACTGTGGGACTAACCAGTTCAAGGGGATCACAATCAGAAATAGTGAACTCAACAATGGCAAAGAGTTTGAAGAACAGGGACCACTCCCCAGGTTTTCCTTGGCGTTCAAACTTGGCTATCACGTCAGCTAACAGTGTTCTGGAGGGATGCAACAGGATTTTAACTTAATCATAAAATAGAATGTTCAAGAATGAATGAAAGAATTTTTCCGTTGAGAAAAGGGACACACGACAGAAACAGGCAGATTAGGACAGTGTCCTGGACACGATTTGTTTTTCTCATTTACCTGTCTTCGATTACTTTGTAGTCGTTGTCACACTTTTCAAATAGAGTGTACTTGTTGAGCCGGGGGTTTAGTCTCAGTCCACTAAGTAACCTGTGTGACGTCAGACAGTTATATACCAGTTCCCTCAATCACATGATCTATTTTGGTGACATAGGCACCTGGTGTGTGGGGATCGCACTAGGTGGCTATGTCGCCAAATGATCTATTGACGCATGGAACCCTACTTTAAATATGTGGCGGACGAGAGAGCGAGGGTAGAACATAAACAAGGCAACTACTTATAAAAAGACCTAAACAATCTCTCTAGCAACTACCACCAAACCTCCCTAGCAACTATAAAAATCCTACCTCGCGACTGCAGTTCCGGCTGTAAGGGTTGGCGAGATGGCGATCTTGCAGCTCCCTCCACCGTAACAACTCACAACAGCTGGCATTTCTTTCAGGAACATGAGCTTCTTCAGCTCCTCCCTACTAGGAACAAACTCCCTCTGTCGCACTCCCGCAGAGAGGAGTCCTTCAGCATACATCGCAAACTTGTACATCTCCGTTCCTGTGTGCGGGATATGTTAGTTTGTCAACGTATTTTATCCGAAAGAAGACCCGCGTGATCACGAAACAATCTCGCAACCAACAACTCAGCGCAATTATCTTCCAAGCATGGCCTCTGAATTGATCAATCAACTGATAATATCATACCGGAATATTTCTGGGTGTTCTTCTGAATATGGAACTTGAGGTAGCGGAGTATTTTCCGGGATGGGGTAAAGGTGATTAGAACACACAATAAGAACATCCAATATCGGAGATTCTGCGGGTCATCAACGTCTCGTACCTGCAAGTGGGGAATTCACATTTTATGCTCTTCCATTTGAAACCGAAAATTTTAACGCCCCTAAACAGTATGAGAATTTGCGAATTATTCCCATGAAATCCATGGTGACATAGACACCTGGTGTGGGTCGCACCAGGTATCTATGTAACCAAATGAAATCCTACCCAGGCGGTTTGTTTGATGAGCTGACAGTATAACTCATCTATCAGTTGGGGTGATTCAAACACCAATGTCAACTGTTGTTCAATAAAGTCCACTGGGGATATGGCTCCCACGTAGTTTAGGAATTGTCCATACATCACCACCGCTTGTTCTTGGAGTGGTGTTGGGTTGGTGGGGGAACACGGTCCTGGAGAGAGAGATGTTTGTTTCATATTAACTAACACTTTTTCCGAATGGATAGGGAGTTAGACTCCTTGCAGAGCATTTCAGGCCTAACAAACAATCAAACCAGACGAAGTAATGAAATAAATTCAAAAGTTTACAAATAACATACCGTAAGGTAGAGCTAATATGGGTGTTCTAATAGCAGTTTTAGTAAACCGTAGAATGGGGTTACTTCTGTATACCGCGTCTATCTCATCCGTCTGCAGGTTCCTTAGTTCAGCAATCAACCGTTCTGTTCGCGTGTTGAACCTCTCTTTGCTGGAAAAGAGGTTGATAGTTCAATAGGGTCCTTAAAATCAGCTGTCTGACACATGGGCATATATTCTTGCCCATATATGGGCATATACCTGTGAATAACTTCACTGATGTCGTCTACCCAGGAGTTGGCTTCGTTCATTGTTTTAACAGCAAACAGGTAGGATCTACTCCGGCCATGGACATAGAATGTAACCTCACCTCCGTTACTCTCATCCGGGTTAGTGACAATACACAGTGAGTGGAGGGTGATTTTACCTGGATAAAATTGGTTTAATTGGGAGTGTAGGGTTATTTAACATTTTACCTGGATTAACATTTTACCTGGATTAAGTTATATATATTAGTTTGGTACTTAGTTTAGTTAAGTTTTGTTAGAACAACAAATAAAATATTTTACCCTCAGTTGGTCCATCCCTCCGCTTGCTCATTTCCAGTCCTTTCTCAGAGAGAGACACAAACACCTTTCTTCTCACCAGTTTACTCTTCACAAGAGTCATGTAGCCAGAGTGCAGAGCGCTGCTCTTCTCACACTCATCCTGGAGGAAGTCGGGAGTTTTAAATGTGGGACGATCAGAAAAAAGTCGCAGACCTGAGGCGATACATGTAACCCCTAAACCCGGTCTCCTAAGCCCTAATCCTAACCACTAACTCCTTACAACTGACCCCTAACCCTTAACCACTAACCCCTATCAACCAACCACTACACTCTAACCACTATAACCCTTAACCACTGACCCATATCCACTAACCACTAATACCTGAGGTGAGAGAAGGTCAATCCACCTAAACATCTCCTCACTGTTCTCGGCAGAGAAGTAGTGGACTCTGTCGTTGGTGATCACACAGAAGGAATGGTTCTCTGTTTTATCCTCTAATCGGTTACAACTAGGGGAATGGATGGTTACCGATAAAATCGGTTACATCTAGAGGGGGGGGGATGGTTACCAATAACATACCATGGTTAATGGTTATACAATCTAGAGGTTACAAGTTACAGCTAGATATATCGACTACATAACAATATATCGTGTGCAATACCTCTCCAGTTCCATCAGATCGATACTAGCCACAGCATTTCTGGGGTTCATTTCCTCCTTTAGCAGGTGCAGTTTATCATCAGGTGTAGTGTGAACCTCCTTCAACATTCTCAACCACGATCTGATAAGAGGTGAAACATTGTGTTCTACCTCTCTTACCGACGTTTTCAAACTCACTACAGACGGTTGTACGGCTTGTTAAGTTCTTACCAGGAACCGACCGAAACAAGTAAACAGCCAATCAGAACTAGTTATTTAGGTCACGTGACTGGTTATCAGCCAATCAAGGACCAGTATTTCCCGACTCAGTCGGTTCCTGGTTCTAACCCTAAGGCGACGCGATGTGAGCCACAAAACTTCTTGTACCTGTGTTCCGTTTCGTCCTCTGCTACAATATCATACGTCCTCTCAGGTGTTACAATTCCAATGTAGTTTCCCCTGTGCTTATCGGTTGATTTCTCCAGGATCTTAACCACTTTCCGCATGTTTATATCTCCCTTCGCTTCACCACCTACAGGTCATGGAGAAAGGTATGTGTTTTAGTTTTATACAGTATACTTCTTTGGCCACTAGCAGTTAGCACCAAAACATTGACTTTTATTTCTCTCCATCCTTCCCAATTGCTCACTACTGACAAAGGTACTATGCTAACACAACTGAGTGTGGAGCTGAAAAGCTGGTGCAAGCACAATCTTCAAGCATTTCCTATTTCTTGTCGGTCGCGTGGCCCAATGGCTAAGGCGCCTGCCTACGGAGCAGGAGATTCCAGGTTCGAGCCCTGGCGTGATCGTATCTTTTTGGTAAACTAAATAATTTTATTTTCCACAATCTGTGGCCGGTTCCATCTGGTATGGTAGCTGGAACAACTACCAAGGATCGAAGAAGAGAGCGACCTAAGATTTCATGTTGATCATTATGTTGTCGTACATATTAATTTCACTCATTCTCTCCCCTCCCCTTTGGTCATCCCGTCGTTGTTGACATAGACACCTGTGTGCGGCGATCGCGCCAGGTGTCTATGTCACAAAACCCCGTCTGTCATTAGCGTACAACTGTGGATTTTGTCGCGTATTTGGGTAAAGGGCCTTACTCAACAAGGCTTTTGTGAGTTTTGCCGAGAGCTGAGAATTACCGGGTACCCTGATTTTGTATTGTGGAAGCAGCTGGGTAAAAAAATTAAAAGTTATTAGTCAAGAAAACATGACTTCGTCGACGGAGCCATACCCTGCCAAAAATAATTCGTTCGACAACAAAAAACATATGTTTTCTGAATATCCTGAATTCCCAAACCCAATTAGAGTAGTACTTTGAATATTCTTAGTTTTCTTTTTGAGTATTCTTAGACTTTTAAATCTCTTTGAGCGTTCCTGATAATGTCTGCAATGGCCACGACTTGGATGATTATTCTGCTGTAAGTACATTCAGACCCCGATTTAGAGGGCAGATAATATATTCATTACTTTTGTGTTGTACCAGAAATGGAAATGACGTGCCAAATACGATTTCAATACCAAATATCTTGGCATGATTCCATTCCTTTAGGGCTTCTGCAATCAGCTCAGCTGACACGAGGCGGTTTGACGTTGACTACTTTGAACGGCTGACAAGTGCCTACTTTTGTACCGGATCCTCATCCTGGATTATCGACATAAAAAATGATAACGTCCGTATGGTATCCACCGCGATTCAAACCAGTTTTTGCAGTAGAAACTCTGTGATTGCAATAAGTTTGATGCTAGAAATCATGTCTTTTCATCCATGGGCACATTGCTCAAAGGCCTTCCTGGAAGATGTCTTCTTGGCGATGATGTGTGACAAAGAAGATTTTTTAAACTTTTTGGATTTATTTCGAGATGAAATTTGTCAGGGAACGGATGAAGAAGAATGTTTGTTTTCGGGTATTTTTGATGCCTTGAAGCTGAAATCTACCCGTATACCCCTGTCCATCTGCCACACAAGACAAAAGAGGCAGTTTGATCTAGAGAGTACCCTCCATCTTTACCGGTCTGTAGTCTGTATAGAAAAATATTATGTTCAGTTTAGTACACATCTTTTTGGAGATATGAGTATGAGCGACATCGCTGCACACAGGAGAACGGCTACTTTTATGTGCTGTATCCTTCACAAAATCTGAAAATTCTTCCGAAATTCACCAAGTTTTAGTTTTACTTTGTTAACTTGGCCTGGGTACGTTGCCAAATATTACCACGATAATGTGATATCTTAAGTCGCATACCTTCAAATTCAAAGTAGCTCAGAACGGGTCCGTGTAGCACGAAGAATCTTGGCAGCCAATTCCTTCTTGAGAGGGTCCCTTTACCACCACCCTTTTTCCTCAGGTATCCTAGGGGTGTGCATGTGGGGTTAGTGTTCTGACCCTCCTTTACATTCTTGTAAATTGATTCTACCGTTGCGGAGTGTGGAGAAAGAGGGCCGAACAAACAAAGGTGTGGGTGGGGTGTTCAAAAACGTGAAAAAAGAGAGGGATCTTTACCATCATAATTGATTTATTAATCCAACCTGATTTGAGGTAATCCTGCTTGGCGTTAAAGATCAGAAGAGTGTCTCCCTGCAGCATACAGTACTTTTGTTTCCATCGACTCAGCTTACTGGCATCTCGTACCTTTAGATAACCTGTAGGGGATGAGGTGAGGGGGTGTATCAGGTGTTAAGAATCACTGCAGAGGATGCGTGGGGTGAATCATGTGGGTGTGTGAGCATGTGGGGTATCTGTTTTGAGATAGTGGGAAATGGGGAATGGGAAGTGGGGAATGGTTCCAGGAAATTGACAGGTATACCTGCATGGACGGGCGTGGAAGGAGCATCCTCAGCGAAATCAGAATCATCCAGCGAGTCATAATGGTCACTTTCCCCGGCTATAGTTTGGTCATCATCAGAGCCCCATGATTCTAGAGGGGAGAGGAATATTACTTTTTGAAAGCTTGAATCCTTATAAATTGCTTGACCGCTTTCGTAGGAGGTCCGAGGTAGCACAAAATACAGAACTACACCGTTATTAACTTATTAACTAACTAATGGTAGAGTAAACTTACTAATTTCATCAAGATCTCCCCCTGTCTCAGATTGTAGGTGATCATCAAGGGCCTTGAGATGCTTGAACATCTCAGCTTCCGCCTCATCAAGAGCGTTCTGTGGAGGGTTACCATAGTTAACATTAGTTACCATTAATTACCATAGTTACCATAGTAAACATTAAATCAGGCAGCAATATTAAAGTTGCTAATAAATTTACTATAGAACTGCCCAACAACCATGAAAGCCAGTTATTACAACACAATGACAGTGTCTTGACTCGTGTGCATGGAAATTAAAATATTGTCTAATAACCATATGGCAGTTACCCCAATCTACTTTGATCGACAAACATGTGTCCTTGCCAAGAGGGTTTAGTGGAAACTAGACATTTTTGATAAACCCCCAAAGTCCAAACCCCCTGGCACCTACTAAACTCTCAACTAAACCCCCTGTAAACCCCCTCCTATCAGGATCTGCACTGTATAACAGTATACCTGATCGTCAGCAAGGCCGAGTTGTTCTGCTTCTGCCTGTTCAGCTGCTAAGATCGCTGCTGCTCTCTCCTCTGCCAGTCTCTCCTCTTCTGCCTCCTTAGCTAACCTGTGAATGGGATTGTAGCTGTTATCAGCCCCCGTTGTATCATGTCATACAGGACTCAAGATCGGCTCAGTTGAACTGCTGACTAGATTTGTTCTAACAGCCTTCTTTAAAACCATTTGCGGTAAATGTTACTGGACAACTAAAAATGTTACTAACTAATCATAATCAGCATCTTTTATGTAACTGCAACTTCACAACCTTTAATAACTGAGCTGCCCACCCCCTGGGTTATTAACTTCTAGAAATACTACAACTATAATGTCAGCATGTTGTGTGTAACTGAGCTGCAAACCTGCCTGACCCCCTGGGTTATGAAGAGGACATAATAATCCCATACGTTGGCACAAAGTTTTTCTGGTCATGAAAGAGAGATTTAGCTGATATTTTACCGTATTTATTTTAGCTAAAAAGACAGTGGTTTTGCCCCTATTATTATTTTACCTATCTTCTTCTCGCTTTCTAGCCTCCTCTTCCTCTCTCTTTTTCTTCATTTCCTCCATTCGTAACATAGCCTCTCTCATTTGCTCTTCCTCCACCTGAAAATACCGGGATTGTAACTGGATTGTAGCTGTGTTGTAGCTGTGTTGTAACTGCACATTTGGATGGATTGGCGATCTTGATTCACAATCTCTATGCCCCTTCTGATCATTCTCTTTTTCAGTTTACACATAATTCCTAAACTTCACATTCCGTACCCTCTTTCGTTCCTGCTCCTCCAATCTGCGAGCCTCCTCCTCAGCCTCAAGTTCCTGTCGCAACCTCTCCGCCTCTGCCTCGTGAGCCTCTCGTTTCAACCTAGAAGTGGGAATTAAACGGGAATTAAACGTCGACTAAATTCACAAGAATTAAAATTGTGATCTAAATCTAAATCCACATAATATCGATTATTTGTGGGTGTATTTATTAGAGAAGGGGTGTAATACCTCTCCATCTCTTCCCTCCTTGCTAGAAGAGCTTGTCTCTGTGCCTCCAATTCTGCTTCCAACCGAGCACATTTCTCTGCCCACATCTCAGCCACAACCTGCCTTGCAATGTGACCTGGAAATGAGATCGACGTTATATTTTGTGAATAAGGTGAATTCAGTAATGAACGGGTGAAAATGTAGTAAATTCACATGGTGATGTGCCTATAATATTAGTGCAGCAAATCGCCTGACTCATTTTGGGCTTGTCTATACCTCGGAGGAATTTCTGTACGACCAGGGTGGCATCCCTAGTCCTCAGGTAGAACTTTCTGTACAGGTGTGCTCGTACAATACTCTGAACCTTGATAATATTAGCCAGCCTCTTTCTGCACCGTTTCCTGGGTGATTGAGCGATGTGTTAGGTTAATATGTATTAGAAATGCTCGGTACACAGAAGATAATACAGTCGGACCTCCATTTAACGGCCTCTTTCTGCACCGTTTCCTGGGTGATTTTTAGGTTACTGTATTAGAAAATTCTTGCTCCAGACCCGTTCTCGCGGGCTGAAAGAATGAGTCGAGGAGCACACCAGTACAGAGTCCAGACAGATCGGAAAACTGTATGGTTGAAGTACTGCACTTACCTGTCCATGACCCCTCTCCAGTGTTTTTGTATCATTGTAGCCGCTCCTCCCAACACAACCACCCTCTGCTGTTCCAGAGAGTTCTCCAGGTTCTCCTTCATAAATATCTTTGTCTTTCCGGCATGCCATTCCGCCGAGTTTGCTGAAAAAAAGGTTGGGATGAATGGGCAACCATTTATTAATGAATTGCTTTCTGCGAGATGTCATTTCATGTAGTTGTTTGTTTGACGAAATTGGTTGAAAGAAAAAAGGCGTGAGAGCCAAAAAAAGTTTCCGGCGCACAAATAAAACATCACGCGCCACCCAGGGGGTGACGACTTTAAAACATCTCACATCTGACATACCTGTTTTGGTGAGGTACAGTGAGACTTTGTCTTTGGGGACTTTAGTGTAGATAGCCGCCAAGAGAGGGTAGTATCGTGTAATGAAGTCAGTATAGAGCCGCCTGACGGGGAATCCAGATCTCCGAATAACAACCGTCTGCATCATACCTGTGTGGTAGAATATGAGGTGTCAATAATATAATCTTTATTGATAGAGATTTTCCATTGAGAGAAGATCGGGAACTTGTAATTGAGCAAGTACAAATAAAATAATTAATCGCTAATTTATTAATTAACTAATTTACCTGAGTAACGGAGTTGGTTGAGCATGATCTGATTCTTGAAATCATTTGCCTGTTTCTGTGTGTTAGGCTTCACACACCGAACGAAGAATGGGTTAGCAGATGATAGAGTCTGCATGAGGGATTGGAGAGACTCCTTGAATTGGGATGCTACTGTAGCTGCTTTTTTCTTTCCTCGACCCCCCTCTGTAGATAGCTTCACCTGAAACATTGGTTTGATATTAGCTGTCAGATGCTTGATCTATATCATCACAGAGCGCGGTGTGAGCCACACGACGAGATATGCCTCACAATCATACGATAAAGGGTCGGCGTGATAAAGTTTATTGAATACATGGTATTGTCGGCCTGAAACAAGGTTCCATCATCCTAACAGGGCTCCCCCCACGACAAAGATGGCTTTTAAAAACTGCTGCTTACACTTCCAATTAGCTCATAGATCCTAAGAATCAGAGTTCCATGATCAGCCATAGTTGTCACTTACGCTTTCAAAAATGTCATACATGAACTCGCTCTTGCTATCTTTCAACAGTGAAATGAGGTCGTCTCTGAAAGAGTTTCTGTTCTTTTCAAGAAATCCCACGGTATTGTAGATGACCTCACCCGCGTAGTGACGTATACCGAAATCAACGCCAATAATCTGACAGGGAAGTTAATCATAGAAACACGTGAGCTCATTTTAAGAGGGATTTGGAATAAGATACGCTAGAAAAACAGTTATATGATTAGAATGGGGGGTGGGTGTCATGCTATTTCTGTGGAGTCCCAATGATTTAACTCTTAGTTACCTTTGGCTTTATGTAGAATTCGTTTTTAGCATTACCACTGTGTAACTTATCCAACATACTCTTATCAGTTCCTGCAAGTTATCATAATAGCGAGCCAATTCGATCGATATATTGTGAGAGATAGAGAGAGAGAGAGAGAGAGAGAGAGAGAGAGAGAGAGAAAGATACCTTTCGGGAATCGACTCTCTTCATCAATTATAGATAACAGTCCCATCTTTCTTTCAACAAGATCAATACAACCAGAATTGTCTGACCAGTCAATGTCTGTCCAGGGAATTCCTTCCTGAGAGAGAAAGGGTTAGCACGATGTCTGACAGGGTATTACCAGTGGGCCAGAACAAAAAAGAAGGGGTATATAAACTGGATTATGCTTAGTTTGAGGGAGAAGGGGGATTTTAGTATTGGCGGATGTATCATGAACTAACCTGATTGTACTCCAGTTGTTCCAAAGAGAATATGTGCTTATTGAAGTACTGCTGTAGTTTCTCGTTTGCAAAGTTGATGTTAAACTGCTCAAATCGGTTAACCTGGAAATTCTCAAACCCGAAAATGTCGAGGACACCAATAGAGGCGAAGGGTGTTTTGGGAGATTTGATTCTGGAGTTGATACGATCTGCAGGAAAAGATATGAAGTTAAATTAGGGGCATAATCTGGGGAGACAGAAGAATAACAGGTGAAATGTGAATCGATATGCTTTATATATCATTGTTGAATGTCACAACTAACCAATAATCCAATTAAAAAGATGATCATAGATAGCCATTGTGAT
>AVPN01000308.1:0-15308 GCA_000695325.1 Pleurobrachia bachei | reverse complement strand
AATATTTGACGGGGATTTGCTATGTCCTGAAAAGGGGGCACATACACTGGGTAAAGTTCCACTAAATTACTACTACAGTCACGATATTTGTTACTTATAGCTGGTTACTTTCTTTACCATGTTACTTGTCGAAATTTCGAATTCAAGTTGACAGAATATGTTACATACAGACAACCGTACATATTACAGAATTATTTCTTATTTCTCCATCTCTCTCTCACAGCTCTCTCTTTCTCTCTCTCTCCCTCCATCCCTCGTCCAAATCATGTCAAACACCAGCTAGTCTCTGCATAATATTAGTGACATACACATACACTGGGTGTCTGATAACATAACTTGGTGAGAGAGAGAGGGAGAGAGAGAGAAAGAGAGAGAGAGAGAGAGAGAGAGAGAGAAAGAGAGAGAGAGAGAGAGAGAGATAGGGAGAGAGAGAGAGAGAGATAGGGAGATAGAGAGGAAGAGAGAGACAGAAAGATGGGATAGCAGATCTCTTAGAGGTGTCATGCATTTGGCTTCCCACTTTCATGTGTATTGCTATCTCGAACACCATGCTATCAATGTTTGCACATCATACGCCCTTCTACCAGATGAAATACATATCAGATGATAAATACTCTGGACCAAATGAAATATAAGTACGGTCTAAAGCATATATCGAAGAATGTTGTTCGGTCCATTATAAAAAGAAACAAAATGAAGCCCTCATAAATGACTATTTAAATATTGAAAGCCTCGCTAAATGACCTTTTAAATGTAACGCCTTGCGAGCTCCGGCTAAATGAATATTTAAAACACCTCGCTTTCATATAAATAATTTTATATGTGTCGTGGATACCGTTAGTTCAAACGACTTGTTTTTTTGTTCCCAAGGTAACATTGTGTAACATGCCGTCCATCATCAAAGTTTTGCCTATTTTCCTTCTGCTCTCATGGCCAATCAAGCCACAAAAAGTTTGGACTCCCTGGGCGGGGAATGACGACCGTGAAGCCTGGGACAACATTACTGGTTTCCATCCTACAAAATGCAGCATTATCACAGATTCTGATGACTATCTGCGAGAGCAGTGCATCGTGTTGGACAAGACGGTGACGCGGTGTCCCTTTAGCGATCCATCAATGAACTTGTTCTACTGGATTAACAGTTATATAAGTTCCTCAGAGACGCATACCAACATCATTTGTCCAAATGATCTAACCGCCTATCAGGTAACAGTGCAGATTACCCAAATTGGGGATTATCCACTGGCTGGATTACCCAATTCCCCAAAATTTTGTTGGGTTATCCAGCTATTGGGTAATCCCCACAATGGGTAATATAATAATAGGGAATCCCTCTTTTCAGATGTGCAGTAGTAGCAACAAGAATGAAATCCAGTATGGCTCAACCTTACAGAAACATCAGGCAGTCTGTTCATCATACCCGTGTGTAATTAGAACTCTAACAATGTACGATCTAAGTTTGTATTCCTCCAGCACCAGCGAACTATATCGATGTAATGGCGTTGCAGACTGTCATAACACCATTGAGAGTGTTCCCGTGGATGAGCATGGTTGTAAGAGGAACACTCCAAAAAAGTGTTTAGGAGTTAGGAAAGATTTGATAGGAGAGTATGTTAGTCAGGCAAGTGTGTGCGATGAAAAGTGTGATTGTGCTTCGTGCTCAGACGAGGCACACTGCTATGGCCAGACATTTGGTATGTTTTGCAAATCTCCGGATGGAGCCATGGTATACATTCAACCTAGGTACGTATGTGATGGGGTTAAACACTGTTTCGATGGCAGAGATGAAGTATTGTGTAGAGCGGGTGAGGTTGCTGTTTGCAAGAGTATGAACTTTATAACCATGAAGGATTCGCGAATACTGACCAAGGAGAATATGTGTGGGCCAGTTGGCAAGTATCAAGTATCCATCCTTGTTTGTACTGATTTCCGTGACCAGATGAACTGTTCAGTGCCAGGTGTTGAACCTGGCACACCTGCTAGCTCTCCTTTGGTTTGCAATGTAAATGGATACCCGACCACAATTTCCAAGCGAATGGTTTGCGGATCGGTAACCCGAAACAAGCAGTTATGTGATGATGGTATTGATAAGATGTGTCGAACACCAGGCTGGCAGTGTACCCTTCACAAGCACCAGTTGTGCGATGGTAAGTTGGACTGTGAGGGTAGGGAAGATGAAATAGGAAATACCTGTCTCTATATGATCGAGGATTTTACGTGTACCAGAAAATTCATGACAGGAAAAAAGATTCCAATTAAAATGCCAGGCGAGTGGGTCGGGGATAGTATTGAGGACTGTGAAAATGGCGATGACGAAAAAGATCGCAAGTGGTACACCAAGTGCGGCCTTGGAACATTACAACTCAAATCCCTCAGTCCATCATCGTGCCAGGGGATGGTTATGTTAAAATGCCCCGGCCATCCTACCGCTTTGCTGCGATCTGATGCAGCCTGCACCAATAGAAACTACTGTGATAATTCTCTTTGCATCATATCCAGGAGAAACGATAAGCTTGGAGCAGAGGTATGGACGACTGAGTTAGGATATAAAAAGAATCTAGGATATTGTCTCCCGGGACTTCTAAGTCTTTTCCGGCACATAGAACCATGCATTGTGAAGGAATTTTACATCGGCCCCAAGGCACTTTACACCACAAATACTCAACTGACTTTACCAATCAACAGTCAACAGCCATGTGAAGATATATTTGGAGAGCTGTACGTCTATCTATCCTGTACGGGAAGCTGTGCTGTTTCCTGTCCCCTGAAACCTCTTCTGGAGGAGTCGTGTGCTTCATCACACTCCGAACGGTTCCTAACGATTAATACTGACCACCAGCTAACTAGAGTTGTACAAGGTCCCAATGGGACATTCACAAACAACTTATTTGGCTGTTCCAACCTTCGATGTGTACCATACTCCCAAGTATGTGACCTTGTGGACGATTGCGGAGACCAGAGTGATGAGATAAGGTGTGAGAATAACTTTCGGTGCACAACTACGAAAGAATTTATTGCAAAATCTAGAAGGTGTGATGGTGTTTTTGACTGTCAGGACTTCTCTGACGAATGCAACGACGACTGTACCACTACAGTAAAGATTCTCCCTAATGTATTTCTGAAAGTTTCTGCATGGGTCCTCGGACTTGTGGCCGTAGTTTTGAACATTGCCGTCTTAGTGCAAGGCTTGCAGAAGTTCTTTAAACTAGAAACAAACCGTGGTAGAACCAACAAAGCTTTCGTTTTGGTTATATCATTCGGTGACTTTTTGCAGGGTTTGTTTCTCCTCTGTGTTGCTGTCGGAGACACTTTTTTCAACAAAAGCACCTGCGAATCTCAGTTCGAATGGCTAACAAAGCCACTTTGTCCATTGTTGGGCATTTTTTCTACTATTGGATCGCTCATTTCTCTTCATTCGATGTCTCTGCTGAGTCTAATAAGAATGAAAGGTATATTGAGTGCGGAAATTTCCGGCAGAACTGATCTGAACCGAAGATATCTGGTGAAGCTTGCCTTTGCAACACTTGCCATATTAGTTTTGGCTAGTTTTATTGCGGCTGTTCCAGTAATTCCTCAATTGGAAGATTTCTTTGTGAGAAGTGTGGTGTATGAAAACAACAAGTACTTTGTTGGTTCAATCAACAAAGAGGCGAGCTATAAAATTCTGCAAGGGTACTACGGTCGATTTCGTTCAGCAGCAGAGGGAGAGGAAATGAAATGGGAAAAGTTACGATACCTCGTCCAGGACATGTACAACGATACCTCTCCGACAGTGAAGAGTCTGAGTTTTTACGCAACCAGTGGGATCTGTCTCTTCAACTACTTCGTGCGGACTGATAATCCCCAGATTTGGTACATAGGAGCGGTCCAGATTAGCAATTTGATATGTGTCATTGTGATCGCGATATGCTATCTATGGATCAATGTTATTACATTAAAGTCTAGCGAGGCGGTGGGAGGAGAAAACAACAACGTTGCACTGATTAAAAGGAATAGGAAACTGCAACGAAAAATATCAATTCTTGTAACCACAGATATCTTCACCTGGGTTCCCTTTATGATCGTTTGTACAATGCACTACACCGAGTACTTTGACTTCTCTCACATTTACCGGTACTTCTCCATCTTCTTCCTACCCTGCAACTCCATCATCAACCCCGTACTGATTCTTTACGATGATATTGTGGGGCTGTTGAAGAAAATGAAAAATGCAGTTGCAGTGATTCCAGATGAAATGGAAATGAGGGAGATTAGACAAGATAATTGAAAACATTATGCATCGTCTGTGAGTTTTGAATGTTCGGATGTAAAGAGCTGTGGAGCATTTTTTGTTTTTGTTGTCGTTTTTTTCTTTCATTTCAGTCAAATAAAATAAAATATTTGAGTAATTTATTTACTTTCTTGATACAGTCAGACCCCGATTTAACAGGAGGGTGATATTCCCCCGAAATAGGTAATTAACGGGATTTGACCATGACTTACCCTCTCCCTAGATTAAAATTAAATACTCTAAATGATAAAGGTAATAAAAATTAATGTGCCGTTTACAGGATATCAAAGAAGATACATGCAAGAGAGTTTTAGCTTTAGAAACTGCATATAAAGATTCCTCGTGAACCAGCATTGTATGGAACATGAAGAAACATAAAGGTCTTCATGGTGAGCAACAAGTAGCAGTTGCATAGCAAAGGAGCTGTCTAGAAACAGTTGCATAGCAACAGAGCTGCATAGCAACGGAGCTGCTTAGTAACAGTTGTGTAGCATTGCAAAGCTTAGTAACATGTAGCAGGTAGCAATATAGTATGTAGTTAATATAGCAGTTATATAGCAACATGTATAATGCAACTTCACATACGTCAACCCAAAGGAGAATATCATTGTCAGGGTCTGCTCCGTACCGCTTATCCTGGTGAAATGCTGTGACGTCACAGTTGCCATGGCAACCATGACATGTGTAACCATGGTAACCATGACATGTAACCATGGTAACACAAACACCACAAAGTTACATACAAAATCAATCATACAGAGGACAAAATTATAGGGCCTCACTCGACAATTTGGATATATCTTACATCAGCGTTTAATTGGACCACACAACAGCTGGTAAATAACAATGATATTGGTTCATTTTAATTGGGGACACCCTGTAAGACAGTGTCTAACACATAAAATCATTTGACACACACAACTACACAGCTGAACCTGTGGACCTGTTCAGGTGAAATCGGGGTATCGGCGTTCCCTGCTGACATTAACTTTTGATCTTTTTGACTGCCTCCTCTCTTTTTCTATAATTCACGCAGATGGTTTGATGATGATTTAGTGAGGGCCGTGGTATGGGTGATAAATGGTAATTGTGATTTGTAAAGTTATATAATCTAGATTATTTTACTTCAACTAAGTAGCTAGTTAGTTTATCTCTACAGCTTTATAAAGTTAAAGATGTAAGTTTAGTGCAGCAAACTTGAAAGTGCTTCTAAAATCCCAGGAAAGTATGACAAACTCACACAAAAACACTATAATCTTCTGAAATACTTTGCAACTAGCAAACCCCCATTCTATGCTCCTTCTAATTATATACCTCCCCCAAAATACCACCTTACTGCAGTTAACACAACCAATATATCTCACAATTCCAACAATTCATTATCTTACCTCAAGGTTTGGGTCCCTTATACACCCGGCCTCGGATACATAACGGAAATCTTTGGGGTCGGCGAGGCCCAACTTGGACCTCAGAGGTTCCGTTACTCCTAACAACAACTGAGAGAGAGAGAGAGAGGAATTGTTACTCCTAACAACAACTGAAAGAGAGAGAGAGAGGAATTGTTACTCCTAACAACAACTGAAAGAGAGAGAGAGAGGAATTTTTACTCCTAACAACAACTGAGAGAGAGAGAGAGAGAGAGAGAGAGAGAGAGAGAGAGAGAGGAATTGTTACTCCTAACAACAACTGAGAGAGAGAGAGAGGAATTGTTAGTCCTAACAACAGCTGAGAATAATTGTGTTCACGAAGATCTGGGTTTATCGGCCTATATTAGGGTGTTCATATGGGATCCAACGCTTGTAAAGATCCCATATTAACATCCTGTATATTACAAACGATTGAGGATCGGGAGAATTCAGGCATAATACATCTGGTGAAGTCTGCAGGGAAAACTAACCTGGTAGAAAATATGATAGTTCCTCTCACTTGGGTTCTGGCCAACCGTCCTATTCTTTTCTGAAAAAGGGATGTTATTACTGGATAGTTCTGGTTGTCTGTCCATTGAACGAATGAAAGTATCTCACACCCCCACCTCCTTGCATTGTACCCCCGTCCCACAAAGCCCCCCCCCCTCACCTAAAAGATAGTGACTGATGTTCCCCCCTGTTATATTTCCATCCTCAGCAAAGTGGAGCTGGATAAACTTTCCGAACCGAGATGAGTTGTGGTTGTAGACCGTTTTAGCGTTGCCAAATGCCTCCAAAATAGGGCTAAAAGAAGGAGATTATATTGTTATTCTATTACATTGTAATATTAGTATAACATTTGTTGTTCCATGTTTTTTTGGATTTTTTTTGGATGAGAGAAAATTCAAGTTCTGTCAATAGTCGTCTTTTTGAACTGATAGCTCACAAATATCCGTCTTCCGTGTTCCGTGTATGATGTGACATGCAGCTACTACTCAGAAGAAAACTTTGAAGTCAACTGATATGTGACATGTATGATATAATGTGTGCTCTGAGAGAAAGCAATTTGGAGACAACTAATAGGGAAGGTTTATAGGGGGGAAGGAGAGGAGAAATATATAGAAAAAAAGGCTCGGAAAAGAAAGGAGAAATATAGAAAAGAGGCTTGGAAAATAGAGAAGAAATAAAGAAAAGAGGATCGGTAAAGAGAGAGGAGAAAAGAGGCTCGGTGTTTTCGTAGCCCCAAGGGTTGCGAGAGAGGTGCCATGTGTGTACTTGTGTGTGAGAGTGCAATGCACAACATAATTGTACAGGTAATTTACTTTCTAATTTGAACATACACCACCCCTGACTGGCTAGGGAGAGAGAGAGAGAGAGAGAGAGAGAGAGAGAGAGAGAGAGAGAGAGAGAGAGAGAGAGGGAGATAGGGAGATAGAGAGGAAGAGAGAGACAGAAAGATGGGATAGAAGATCTCTTAGAGGTGCCATGCATTTGGCTTCCCACTTTCATGTGTATTGCTATCTCGAACACCACTATCAATGTTTGCACATCATACGCCCTTCTACCAGTTGAGAATATCAGATGATAAATACTCTGGACCAATTGAAATATAAGTACGGTCTAAAGCATATATCAAAAAATGTTGATCGTTCCATTATAAAATGAAACAAAATGCAGCCTTCATAAATGACTATTTAAATATTGGAAGAGACAATTGAAATCATCGTATATTCTGAGAGTTTTGAATGTTCGGATGTAAGGCTGCGGAGCATTTTGTTTTTGTTTTTGTTGTCTTTTTGTTTCATTTCATTCTAATAAATAAAATATTTGTGTTAATGGATATAAGTGCCGTTTATAAAAGAAGGTACATGCAAGAGAGTTTTAGCTTAAGAAATATATAAAGATTTCCCGTGAACCAGAATTGTATGGGACATGAAGAAACATAAAGGTCTTTGTGGTTAGCTTAGTAGCAGTTGCATAGTAATGGAGCAGTCTAGAAACGCAGTTGCATAGCAACGGAGCTATTTATAGCAACAGTTTCATAGCAACGGAGCTGCTTAGTAACAGTTGCATAGCAACGGAGCAAAGTAACATGTAGCAGGTAGCAATATAGTTGCATATTATATAGCAGTTATATAGCAACATGTATAATGCAACTTCACATACGTCAACCCAAAGGAGAATATCATTGTCAGGGTCTGCTCCGTACTGCTTATCCTGGTAAAATGCTGTGACGTCACAGTTGCCATGGCAACCATGACATGTGTAACCATAGTAACCATGACATGTAACCATGGTTACACAAACACCACAAAGTTACATACAAAGCAATCATACAGAGGACAAAATTATAGGGCCTCACTCGACAATTTGGATATATCTTACATCAGCGTTTAATTGGACCACACAACAGCTGGTAAATAACAATGATATTGGTTCATTTTAATTGGGGACACCCTGTAAGACAGTGTCTAACACATAAAATCATTTGACACACACAACTACACAGCTGAACCTGTGGACCTGTTCAGGTGAAATCGGGGTATCGGCGTTCCCTGCTGACATTAACTTTTGATCTTTTTGACTGCCTCCTCTCTTTTTCTATAATTCACGTAAATGGTTTTATGATGATTTGGTAAGAACGGCTGATATGGGCGTGAACCCCCTATTACGCACAAGGGCCAATCACTTAGTGAGGGCCGTGGTATGGGTGATAAATGGTAATTGTGATTTGTAAAGTTATATAATCTAGATTATTTTACTTCAACTAAGTAGCTAGTTAGTTTATCTCTACAGCTTTATAAAGTTAAAGATGTAAGTTTAGTGCAGCAAACTTGAAAGTGCTTCTAAAATCCCAGGAAAGTATGACAAACTCACACAAAAACACTATAATCTTCTGAAATACTTTGCAACTAGCAAACCCCCATTCTATGCTCCTTCTAACTTTATACCTCCCCCAAAATACCACCTTACTGCACAACCAATATATCTCACAATTCCAACAATTCATTATCTTACCTCAAGGTTTGGGTCCCTGATACACCCGGCCTCGGATACATAACGGAAATCTTTGGGGTCAGCGAGGCCCAACTTGGACCTCAGAGGTTCCGTTACTCCTAACAACAGCTAAAGAGAAGAATTGTGTTTATCGGCAGCTATACAGGGTATGGGATCGAACGCTTGTAAACATCCCAAATTATCACCCTGTATGTTACAAACGATTGAGGATCGGGAGAATTCAGGCATAATACATCTGGTGAAGTCTGCAGGGAAAACTAACCTGGTAGAAAATATGATAGTTCCTCTCACTTGGGTTCTGGCCAACCGTCCTATTCTTTTCTGAAAAAGGGATGTTATTACTGGATAGTTCTGGTTGTCTGTCCATTGAACGAATGAAAGTATCTCACACCCCCACCTCCTTGCATTGTACCCCCGTCCCACAAAGCCCCCCCCCCTCACCTAAAAGATAGTGACTGATGTTCCCCCCAGTTATATTCCCATCCTCTGCAAAGTGAAGCTGAATAAACTTTCCGAACCGAGAGGAGTTGTGGTTGTAGACCGTCTTGGCGTTGCCAAATGCCTCCAAAATAGGACTGAAAGAAGGAAAATATATTGTTATTCTATTGCATTGTGATATTAGTACAACATTTGTTGTTTCATGTTTTTTGGATGAGAGAACATTTGAACTATCAATAGTCGTCTTTTTGAACTGATAGCTCACAAATATCCGTCTTCCGTGTATGATGTGACACATGCAGATCTACTCAGAAGAAAACTTTGAAGTGAACTGATATATATGACATGTATGATATGTGTGATCTGAGAAAGCATTTTGGAGACAACATAGGGAGGGTTTAGAGAGGGGAAGGAGAGGAGAAATTGAGAGGAGAGGCTCGGAAAAGAGAGGAGAAATAGAGAGGTTCGGTGTTTTCTTTGCCCCAAGGGTTACGAGAGAGGTGCCGTGTGTACTCGTGTGTGAGTGCAATGCACAACATAATTGTTCAGGTAATTTACTTTCTAATTTGAACTTACACACCACATGTATAATACTTGTTGACAGGGGAGAGAGATGCTGATAGCAGGATTATGGGCGTGCCGTTGGGAGAGAGTGCACTATAACTAGTGAGAGAGAGAGAGAGAGAGAGAGTGCGGTTGTACGGGCAATGTATTTCAAATTAACACGTAAAGAGAATTTGTGCTTTTGACACAATGTAACGAAAATTGGAAATCGAAATACGATATCATCTTGTTGATTATTTTCTAAAATTTCTCCACCTATGACCTAACCCTCTCCGCCGTCTCCATATAATTCTCTTTTCTCTCTCTCCCCTAGATAGTGATGACAAATAGTGAACATTCGCACATATGTATACGACACACAGAAATAAGGGCTTTGAAAAAGGTAATTGCGCTCTCCCATTGTTCTTAAAAAGGGAGGGTTATGAAAAGAATTAGGTGGAAATGCGACAAGCACCACACCTAAATCACACCTAAATTACACCCAAATAACACCTAAATCACACCTAAATCACACCAAACATGTTCAGTTTCTAACCTGCTGCTAAGGATCCTAGAAGAAACGAGGCTCTTCTCTCCGTTGTTACTTCGTGCCCCCATTGCCGAGAGAAAGTCGAGGATCATCTTGGTGCTTTCAGTCTTCCCCGCTCCGCTCTCACCACTAAAAAGGTGTGATTGGAGTCATTTTATTGTGGTGGATTGGAGTCATTTTATATTGCTTCATTCCGGCCCTCCCTGTCTTCTACAAATGTGGGACTACAAAAGAAAAGGAGCTGCATCACAAAGGATCCACACAAATGACTTTCTCTCGACACCAACATACAAAAAACTTCTAAAACTTCCTTATTTGGATAAATTTCATTATTTAGGTATAAAAACAATACCTTATAAGGACACATTGGCTTTCTCCACTCTTCCAAACGTTTCGAAATGCCTCATTTGCCACCGCGTAAATGTGAGGTTTGTCCTCTCCAAGAAACATCTGAAAAAAAGTGTTTTGAAGTGATGGTAGATCAAGTCTGCCACGGGTCACACACCACATCTAGATAGCTTTGATTTTGAGAAGTGGGTGCACTGTGCAAATACTTTATAAATACTTTATAACGTGACTGTGTATTAGTGTAGTGGGTGAAACCTCTAAAGTAACTGGATGGATGACTATAATAATGGATATATCTCACGGGCATATATGCTTTCGAAAGCAATGCGTGTGTACATTTAACTACTCATAGCGCCGATTTACTCTCTCTCTCTCACACACGCACACACACACTCTCTCTCTCTCTCTCTCTCTCTCTCTCTTTCTTTCTATAGACTTTATACCTCCCCCAAAATACCACCTTACTGCACAACCAATATATCTCACAATTCCAACAATTCATTATCTTACCTCAAGGTTTGGGTCCCTGATACACCCGGCCTCGGATACATAACGGAAATCTTTGGGGTCAGCGAGGCCCAACTTGGACCTCAGAGGTTCCGTTACTCCTAACAACAGCTAAAGAGAAGAATTGTGTTTATCGGCAGCTATACAGGGTATGGGATCGAACGCTTGTAAACATCCCAAATTATCACCCTGTATGTTACAAACGATTGAGGATCGGGAGAATTCAGGCATAATACATCTGGTGAAGTCTGCAGGGAAAACTAACCTGGTAGAAAATATGATAGTTCCTCTCACTTGGGTTCTGGCCAACCGTCCTATTCTTTTCTGAAAAAGGGATGTTATTACTGGATAGTTCTGGTTGTCTGTCCATTGAACGAATGAAAGTATCTCACACCCCCACCTCCTTGCATTGTACCCCCGTCCCACAAAGCCCCCCCCCCTCACCTAAAAGATAGTGACTGATGTTCCCCCCTGTTATATTTCCATCCTCAGCAAAGTGGAGCTGGATAAACTTTCCGAACCGAGATGAGTTGTGGTTGTAGACCGTTTTAGCGTTGCCAAATGCCTCCAAAATAGGGCTAAAAGAAGGAGATTATATTGTTATTCTATTACATTGTAATATTAGTATAACATTTGTTGTTCCATGTTTTTTTGGATTTTTTTTGGATGAGAGAAAATTCAAGTTCTGTCAATAGTCGTCTTTTTGAACTGATAGCTCACAAATATCCGTCTTCCGTGTTCCGTGTATGATGTGACATGCAGCTACTACTCAGAAGAAAACTTTGAAGTCAACTGATATGTGACATGTATGATATAATGTGTGCTCTGAGAGAAAGCAATTTGGAGACAACTAATAGGGAAGGTTTATAGGGGGGAAGGAGAGGAGAAATATATAGAAAAAAAGGCTCGGAAAAGAAAGGAGAAATATAGAAAAGAGGCTTGGAAAATAGAGAAGAAATAAAGAAAAGAGGATCGGTAAAGAGAGAGGAGAAAAGAGGCTCGGTGTTTTCGTAGCCCCAAGGGTTGCGAGAGAGGTGCCATGTGTGTACTTGTGTGTGAGAGTGCAATGCACAACATAATTGTACAGGTAATTTACTTTCTAATTTGAACATACACCACCCCTGACTGGCTAGGAAGAGAGAGAGAGAGAGAGAGAGAGAGAGAGAGAGAGGAGAAGATAGAGAGAGAAGATAGAGAGAGAAGATAGAGAGAGAAGATAGAGAGAGAAGATAGAGAGAGAAGATGGAGAAGTGCGGTTGTACGGGCAATGTGTTTGAAATTAACACGTAAAGAGAATTTGTGCTTTTGACACGAAAATGTAATATAACGAAAATGTAATATAAATGTAATATAAATGTAATATAACGAAAATCGAAAATCGAAATAAGATATCATCTTGTTGATCTGTTTTCTAAAATTTCTCCAACCCTCTCCGACCTCCATATAATTCTCTTTTCTATCTCTCCTAGATAGTGATGACAAATAGTAAACATTCGCACATGTATACAACGACACATAGTGACATAAGGGCTTTGAAAAAGGTAATTGCTCTCTCTCATTGTTCTTAAAAAGGGAGGGTTATGAAAAATAAAAGAATCAGGTGGAAATGCGACAAGCACCACACCTAAATCACACCTAAATTACACCTAAATAACACCTAAATCACACCTAAATCACACCAAACATGTTCAGTTTCTAACCTGCTGCTAAGGATCCTAGAAGAAACGAGGCTCTTCTCTCCGTTGTTACTTCGTGCCCCCATTGCCGAGAGAAAGTCGAGGATCATCTTGGTGCTTTCAGTCTTCCCCGCTCCGCTCTCACCACTAAAAAGGTGTGATTGGAGTCATTTTATTGTGGTGGATTGGAGTCATTTTATATTGCTTCATTCCGGCCCTCCCTGTCTTCTACAAATGTGGGACTACAAAAGAAAAGGAGCTGCATCACAAAGGATCCACGCAAACGACTCTCTCTCTCTCGTTTGACACCAGTATACAAAAAACTTCTAAAACTTCCTTATTTGGATAAATTTCATTATTTAGGTATAAAAACAATACCTTATAAGGACACATTGGCTTTCTCCACTCTTCCAAACGTTTCGAAATGCCTCATTTGCCACTGCATAAATGTGAGGTTTATCCTCTCCCAGAAACATCTGAAACAAGTGTTGTGACGTGTCTCTGCTTGATCTACCAACCACAGATCAGAGATGGTTCGGTAGATCAAGTCTGCCGCGGGTAATTTAGAGTTTTGGTTTTGGGCAGTCCGTGCACTGTGCGGTTACTTTATAATGTGGCGTTCCGCGTTCGTAACAGTGTATTAGTGGGTGAAACCTAAAAGGAAAGATGGATGGCTATAATAGTGGATATCTCAATGACATATGCTTTCGAAAGCAATGCGTGTGTATCTTTGACTACTCATAGCGTCGATTTACTCTCTCTCTCTCTCTCTCTCTCTCTCTCTCTCTCTCTCTCTCTCCTCTCTCTCTCTCTCTCTCTCTCTCTCTCTCTCTTTCTTTCTATAGATGATGTGTAATGACACACAGTAATTGATCGTGTACACAGCAGGGAGTGGGTAATATGGAAAACGAGTCAAGAGGTGGGTGAGAGAGAGAGAGAGAGAGAGAGAGAGAGAGAGAGAGAGAGAGAGAGAGAGATGTGTGGCGAGGAAGTATTACACAAGATAGCGCATTTTGAGCCAGTCAACATATTGATGAAGAATTTCATCATGAATATTTCTTTGTGGGGGATCTGCACACTCCACGAACTTATTACTTTGATAGGGATAATCGCAAAGAGGAGAGAGTGAGAGGGTGAAGAGAGAGAGAGATAAAGATGGACAGGGAGAGAGAGAAAGAGATAGATATGAAGCGCTTGCAAGCTTTTCATTCACAACATGTATAGTGTTCAACATTAGCGGCAAAAACAAATGATTGTTATAATTATCTGGTTCAATTATAGTATTTGAGTGTTCTGCCGGATGTAGGTAAAAAAGTGTCCATCACAAATAATACCAACCTTGCTGTACTTGTCTAGATTTTCTGGGGAGTAGAGACCAGCGATTGGCTTGTACGGATTCACTGCCACAAGAATTGAACCGAACATTCAGACTTTTTCGCTATATAACAACTTTGAACACACTGAGTGTGGTCGCTCTGTAACAGTAGATCAAATTGAAACTCACAAAGATAATTTTGGAACTGTATTCTGAGCAAATTAAGTTCCTTTCTGTATGTGAGTCAGGTGGCACAATTTGTTGTGTTTGACAGTTTGCTGTATTGTAAACAATCACCAACAACTACACAACAAGTTATTCTTCTCACAGCAAGGGCACATTGCCAATATATTAACCCAATTGCTAGTGGATCGATCTAATAACAACTCTACTTCCGAGTTTTTATAAACATTACAAACACCCTCTACCTATAAGCACCCGTTAGCAGGCAGCTAACACAATTATTTTTGGTCCTTCATTTTATTGATGTATCGGTTTTCCACTCGTGCCGCAATCCGCATACCCCACGGTTATGGGTAAATATGCCGCTGCCCCCCCTCCACTTGTAGCTTTACCTTGCTCAGCAAATAATAAACAACTCACATAAATCTCGTTGGCAAAGTATCGTATTTTCAAGTTGTTCAAGATGGCCCCCTCGTGCAGATCTCCAAGGGATGCCATGTCCTCAACGCCCCTTACACTGCTTTCATGCATCACGGCATAACTCTCAGAGGTGAATTCAGAACTGGGCACCTTGACAACCTGAGGTTATTATTAATTAGTTGATCAATAATTAATTAATCAATATGTAATTAATAAATCAATAATATTATTCATCAATAATCCGACGATAGTAGCCGGAAGGGACTTAATATTATTCACTCTACGTCTTCTAGAACGTCGAATGGAGTAGCGGTAGTTAAAAATACGTCAACACTCCATTAGCGGATGAGACAACACTAGCTGGGAGCCAGACATCCCTCTTGACCCACACCCAGCCTCCCTGAATAGATTAGTAATAATTAATCTGTATTCGCGCATAGTACGGTAAATCTTAATGACTGGAAATGAGGTTTGCTCACCGGCTGTACTTCTATTGTACCCATCTCAGGCGAGGGACATATCCTATAGACGATTTAATTGTTACAATCTATTATTTTAGATCTGAAATATTTTGAAACAGTCACAGTAACAAGACAGGGAAGGGAAAAGGATTAGGCCTTCAACCCAGTAGCCT
>AVPN01000307.1:53049-64357 GCA_000695325.1 Pleurobrachia bachei | reverse complement strand
TCTCTCTCTCTCTCTCTCTCTCTCTCTCTCTCTCTCTCTCTCTCTCTCTCTCTCTCTCTCTCTCTCTCACTCTATGAATACAAGCGCCAGAAAGTATTCATTCTACTCCTTGCCCGGTTGGCGCATGCTCCAAATATGTTTACAGATTGTATTTAAATCTGAAACTGGACCTAGCAGACAAACGAGTTGTCTATGCAGTTTCATTTTTTTACAGCCAACCATAGTGCATCACTTATTAGATTCTATAGAATCGGTATTGTTCCTACCAAAGTTCTTTAGCTCGTATTGTTCAGAGATCTGGCTAAACAGGAAAAATTTTTAGTTAGTTTTTATCACGATGTAAAGTATCTTTCTTCCTTAGCTTTGGTTTTGTAAATGTGAAATTGGCTACATTTATGTAAAACACGAAAGTCGAGGCTCCAAGACAGTCGTACGGTATCTATTTTGTTCCAACAAAATCACGTAGCCTATATGCAACAAAATTTGTTAGTCTTCACCGTTTTAATCTTGTTAGGCTGATTCGTACACGTGGTTCTGCCTTGATGTCATTGTATTTTTAGTTCATCCCCAGTTCACCCTATATTTCACTGAAAATCAACGGAATTGCTGTTGTTGGTTGCCAATAGCTGTTGTGTATAGCTCGATTTAGTTTCATACCACCTTCATCCTTCCCAACCCGGATGTGTAATTGTAATATTTCTTGTAGGTCGACCGCTCTACAATCATCACCGTAATGAACAACGAATCACGGTGAAACTTGTTTTGGTCGGGGAGCGGAGAGAGAGGGTGTTGAACAAATTACAGCTTGAAACATGGATATTTCGAGACGGGGAAGTGAGGGTGATGCATTTCACCGAATTTACGAGTGGAGGAAGTCATCTGCAACAGCACAAAGCATCAGGTCCGTATTCCTTAGTCTGCCGCGACCCATTATCCAATCTGTCGATTATATGTCCCCTTGAAGCGGCCTGAATATCAGTAATATCACTAACTATTCACTCTAATTCCTAGAGCGGAACAGAGACGCAAAGCAAAGATTGCGTTCCGACTTCTATTTTATATTCTCATTAACTGTGTCTATATCCTCGTTGGGACTTTTGTCTTTATGGCCACCGAGATCCGCCAAAAGCAACCTGAGCAACCCACGTGGCTACAGAACTACACCGCCGTGGAAGCAGTGAGTAGAAACAGAGAGTTGTGATTTGTTTGGTGCAGGACTTTCATTTGCAGCTGATGTTTTAATTCCAAATTCGTTTTGTTGGCCCCTGTTTGATTCATATATCCTCCACACACAGAGGGAGAAACTTTTGAGGATAGCAGAGTTGCAGTGCAAGTTAGTGAGTACCAAACCATGGAATTTCCACCACTCCCTCCACCTAACCTACAGCATTATTACAACTATAGGTAGGTTTAAATACAGGGAATCGGTATACGGTGTCATAATGTTATCATTCTGATACGTGATACCAAACACCGAACTATTCATTTGGTGGTTAACAATCACTTACATGCTGAGCAACAATAATCGCTCCCGGTCCGTCTAACGGTACCCCGTTTGGATTTTTAAAGTTTCAAACAGTGCGCTAGACAGGTTTGAATCAAACACAGACACAGCACTATAAAGTACTAATATTTGACATACACTCTCAGGTTGGGGTGAGATAACAACAGTAACACCCGCTGGCAAGGCCTTCACTATAGTATACGCAATCTTCGGGTTTCTACTATTTATTATGTGCGTAGCCAGTGTTCGCCTTTTTCTCAACACAGTAATTGGAAAGGTCAGTTTACAACAACCTCTATTATAGATCTATTTACCATGGTAACTTGGAACTCTAAAGGGTTGGGAAATCCCTATCTTCCTCTCTCTAAAATTGTACCATGGTACTCCCATCTCTCTAGCCTTGCACTAGACTGTTCATCTTCTAGTGGTCTGGTGCTGGATTTAGACAAGTCTATCTATAACTTGAAACAAAGGGACTTCTAGTTAAGTAGTCTTTTTAGTGGTTCATTAGCCCATTTACTAATGAATATATTAATTTTATTCCTTAGAACTGGAGAGACTAGAGAAAGAGAAACTAATAGAAATGGGATGATGTTGTGTTAGGGCGCCTTACTGAACTAAAACTCGTACTATCCCAGGTGTCAGATTGGGCATCGGTTTGGGCAGTCAGAAAGATAAAATCTCGAAGGAAAGCACGGGCCCGATTTAAACTCTCTATCACGATACTAATCATAGTACTACTCTGGGTGGGAAATGCTTTCTTTGCAAAGTACTCAGCGCAAAGAGAATGGAGTTGGTAAGTTGCGAGGGGGCCGGCATATATCCTCCACACACAGAGGGAGAAACTTTTGAGGATAGCAGAGTTGCAGTGCAAGTTAGTGAGTACCAAACCATGGAATTTCCACCACTCCCTCCACCTAACCTACAGCATTATTACAACTATAGGTAGGTTTAAATACAGGGAATCGGTATACGGTGTCATAATGTTATCATTCTGATACGTGATACCAAACACCGAACTATTCATTTGGTGGTTAACAATCACTTACATGCTGAGCAACAATAATCGCTCCCGGTCCGTCTAACGGTACCCCGTTTGGATTTTTAAAGTTTCAAACAGTGCGCTAGACAGGTTTGAATCAAACACAGACACAGCACTATAAAGTACTAATATTTGACATACACTCTCAGGTTGGGGTGAGATAACAACAGTAACACCCGCTGGCAAGGCCTTCACTATAGTATACGCAATCTTCGGGTTTCTACTATTTATTATGTGCGTAGCCAGTGTTCGCCTTTTTCTCAACACAGTAATTGGAAAGGTCAGTTTACAACAACCTCTATTATAGATCTATTTACCATGGTAACTTGGAACTCTAAAGGGTTGGGAAATCCCTATCTTCCTCTCTCTAAAATTGTACCATGGTACTCCCATCTCTCTAGCCTTGCACTAGACTGTTCATCTTCTAGTGGTCTGGTGCTGGATTTAGACAAGTCTATCTATAACTTGAAACAAAGGGACTTCTAGTTAAGTAGTCTTTTTAGTGGTTCATTAGCCCATTTACTAACGAATATATTAATTTTATTCCTTAGAACTGGAGAGACTAGAGAAAGAGAAACTAATAGAAATGGGATGATGTTGTGTTAGGGCGCCTTACTGAACTAAAACTCGTACTATCCCAGGTGTCAGATTGGGCATCGGTTTGGGCAGTCAGAAAGATAAAATCTCGAAGGAAAGCACGGGCCCGATTTAAACTCTCTATCACGATACTAATCATAGTACTACTCTGGGTGGGAAATGCTTTCTTTGCAAAGTACTCAGCGCAAAGAGAATGGAGTTGGTAAGTTGCGAGGGGGCCGGTGGTGTACCTTGTTGTACCTACATGATCTTACTGAACAACTGCTCCAACTCAATACAGACCAACCATAAGTTCCACTAACCACATCCCTAATCATATTCCTATATTTCCCAGGTTGGAGTCGTGGTATACCATCTTCGTTGCCGTGACGACGATAGGATTCGGAGACAAGGTCGTCATAGACACGGACAATGGAGATGACGATCACTCAGAGAAAAACTTTTTCACCGAGCAAGTTCAACAACTCAGTTTCATGATCAGTATATTTGCCATCTTGGTCCTATTTTCCACACTCTTTGAGCAATGGAAAAGAAACAATGTCCAGCTAGTCAGCAAGAGAATCAGTACGTTAGTGAACTCTTATGCCAGTGTGAGATCGAGATCAGGTCGGAGGCTCGGTGGTGGTAATTTTAATATGATTGGAGGAGAGATCACGGCCTCTGGTACCGGGGCTATGAGTTTACTAGTCGCTGCTGGTGGGAGTCTCAGGCGGCCAGGTGGTTTAGATGATATCAGAGAGACTCATTGCGAACACTGTGGCAGAGATCACGAAGATGATGTTTCATGTGAGATTAGTGGGGTTGATGTTGCCTCTTTGTAACACTAATTATTAATTAGTAATTATCAAATACATAGTTGGAATGAAATACAATACAGTGTTTTTATGAAGCACGTTGGCAATAAATGTATCGTTTGGTACCATTTTGATCATAAAGTGAACATATCATTAGCCGCCGCGCGCATTTAATCAAACCAAAATACATAGTTGTCAGTGTACTTTATACATCAGGGTGGTTCAGGAATTTGCGCGTGTGTGTACAATGTACAACAATCGCACTGTGAACAGACCGGAATGTGCATATATTTGCATACATCTTGTTGGTAAAAGTAAAACAACGGCAATTTACAATCTGACAACTCATCAAAATAAAAAGGTTTACATATCCTTCAACGTGTGTTAAATAATATAACTCAACATTCTCTCTAATAATGGGGGGGGGTGGGGGGGGGCTGTGTTAGATATCGTTAATTGTATATATTCTCTCACACACACACACAAACCGACAAACTCTCTTTTCCTCAAGAAACTCTGTGGTTTGTCGACGTGTGTACCATCATACACACAAACGTGTAAATGTGAGCTAAATGAAAATATATATTGTGGAGATGAGAATGACATTGTGTACAAAATTTATAGGACTCGCACTGCACATGATCAATATATAACTGAATAAATGAACACTAAAATATATCAGAAAAAGAGATCTACTGTATTGGTTGGGGCACAAAAAAACAAACAATGACAATAGTATCTTTCTTTCTCTCGTTAAAGAATATGGGATAAAGCTCCCTCGATTCTAACGACTTTCTTTCTCTCGATTACTCAGATCGGGTATGGTGGTCTCTAAACACCACTAGTATATTAATACACAACCTCAGTGACAAAATAGACATTAACAAATAAAATTCCTCCAGTCTTTTAGTTTGTCCTATAATTAAAGTGCGATCCACATGTCTCTCTATCTCATGTCTATCTTTATTTGCATAAAAACACACGTGTCCCCTATCTTTCATCCTTCCACCGCGCTGCATTCTTCCTCGGGCTGGTTCTGTAACGCTTGTAACTGAGAGGAAATATTAGGGACTCGACTTTTAACTATTAGATACAAAATATAGGAGCTTTATGTGAAAGGTGTGTGCTTGGGGCAGGAGTGTGGTGTGCTTTGGGGTGGGGGTGGGGTATGCTTCATTAGATAGCCCTATAGGAACTATTATGCTGTATGTATGGGTACTATTACAGTACAGGATCTAGATCACCGTCATGCCTGATATAATTCGCAGACTGGTCTTTAATTTGGCCATTGGAGCAGCAGGTTTCATGATCATGAAATGACTATTATAGTATAGTGACGTCATAACAAAGGAAAGGGGGATTGAATGAGTGCTGAGGTATGCTAAAGGAAGAGACTGAAAGGGAAGTCCTTAGTCCTTGTAAGTTGTGCAAGGAGGGCCAATAATGATATAATGCTTCCATACATAGCGGATGGGAGGGGTAGGGGCGGTAGCTATGCTGTGTGACATGAAAAGCGATGATGTGAACAGTAAACTGATAGCCAATTAAATAATTTTATAAGCGGCGGCTGATAGATTTCATGATGATACAGTTTATTGCGTGACGTAAGGCGGTAAGCGGCGATGGATATTAATGCAAGATAGAATATATTTGCATTTCTAGATAATATGCATTGGACAAAAAGTTCCGGAAAAAGCGCCGAGCTGGATTTTATAGCCAGTTTTTATGCACACGTATAGAATGCCCTGGAGGAATATGGAATTGTCTCGCGTCAAGCTATAACACGTGCATTAACACATGATTTTGCACGGACTTATTAATTATCTGAGAGATAAAAGTGGGTCAAAGCTCCGAAGACATAGTCCGAAGGAAAACTGTTTTTCTACACATTTCACACAACTTTGCCTGTGGAAAAGAGTTCTAGGTAGAGATATGGTGGGAGCTGCAGGAACCGACCGACACAAGAACCAATCAGAACACGTTTAAATCCAGTGCACTGACCAATAGTCGGTTAGAGGGACCAGTATTTGCTGGTTCGGTCGGTTCCTGGTGAGATGTGTGGTTCATGCTAACACAGCCACATCACATGCACACGCACTGAGAGGGGCAGCCATTTCCCGAGAATGAGATGTGAAAAATGGTATGAAACAGTATCAGTAAAGAGTTTTCAGGCAAAATTAAGATGAACAAAAGAGCCAGGTGGGATGAAGAATGAAGCGGGAAAGTAGGGGGTTTGAAAATTGGTGAAAATATCCCATATTTGTGTCAGCAGCTAGATTAGATATATTACTTGCTCATCACTTCTACTAAAATCACTACACAAATAATACTACTACGATGGATTATGTGATTCGCATTTTGTATTTAAATTAAAAACCCTGGCACAAAATGCTCATGGGGAGGCAAACGGAATCTCACATTGTGTGGTGGGCCCATGTGGTCTGTTTCATCATCGGAATCCTACAAAGAGAGGGTGGGCATGCCATGGCATTATAAGTCACTCACACACGCATATAGTGGCTGTCTGGCGGCGCCAGACCTAAATTTGGCAGTGTGCTCAGATCGGGTCTGGCGCCGCTAGACAGCACAAAAATTCACACACGGACATAGAAAGATATGAGAGCTACTGCACTTATATATATATTATATATTATATGTAGCAGATATTTATTGGCAGATTTATTGGGAAAAGGGAATTTGATAGATCATGTGTGTAAATGTTTGAATCACGCTCCAATCAAAACGAGCTATCTAAATCAGTGCTGTGTTTCACACACATACCCGAGTTGTAACGGAGGAGTGAGTTAGGGTGACGTTGGCACTACTAATGTCTGCAAATGATGTTCTCCGTTCAACTTGGTTCAACCAGTTCCGCCGATTTGCCAGACACCCATCCAGTAGGGGCCGGAATAACGGGTTAGCCTTTTGTTCACTGACTTTTCCCCCTATTGCCCAATCGAAAAAGTTCACTGACGTCATGGATAACGGGTTAGCTTTTAGTTCACTGACGTCCCCCTATTGCCCAATCGTTTTTCAAGTGACTGCAGGAGGATAACGGGTTAGCCTTTTCAAGTGACTGAAAAGGGGAATAACGGGTTAGCTTTTTCAAGTGACTGCAGAGGAAAAAGGGGTTAGCTTTTTTCAAGTGACTACAAGGGGATAAAGGGTTAGCTTTTTCAAGTGACTGAAATGGGGGATAACGGGTTAGCATTTTCAAGTGACTGAAAGGGGGCCAATGGATTAGCTGTTCCATATCACCAATTAAATTACCTCATAAAGTTCCATACAAATATTGTCGATAAAGTCCACTTGCATTTTGGGTAACTCATCCCGTTTACTTCTATCCATCATGTACATGGGGGCCTTTCCGTATTTATCCCTCTGTAAATGTCACACAATTGCCAATCGATATTATGGACGGATAAAGTGCACCATATTTGTGTGTTTATATTTGTGACTCTCTTGTCAGTTTAGTATAAAAAGTACAGAACACTACAGTTGTGATAGGGGTAATCGCAAATAGTTGACGATAATAAGATATCAAATATGGTTGTGTTGATTTTAATTGATTTTAATTGATTAAAGTTCTCCATACCTCGATATCACCCTGATTGAAGAACTCGCTCGCAATCTTCTCCGCAACCATTCGTTGTACCTCCCAAGGTTTAGTTATAGCAGAGAGATCACATCCTGTTATCATCATGGATCTCAAAAGGGCCTTATTATCCGGCTCTGTCCAATCTGTCTCCCCTGTCTCACACAACTTTTTAAAGTTAGCTTTTTGCCTGGTCGGAGAGATGGGGAGAGGGTTAATATTGAGATAATATTCTTAGTTATAAAAGGTCGAGATGATCTGAGTAAGCCATTCGAATTAGCGCAGCTGTGTGTCCAAGGACAGCGAGTGTACCCTAATTGTATTGTCTTTGATACACAACTGCACACGGCGTAATGGTACATGTCGAAATACAATACACACATTGCTCCTTCATAAAACCAACTAATGCTCCTTCACCGAAACACATACCTAAAGTACATGGCAAGATCAGTAGCTAGGATGACTTGTTTGATCATCTCCATGAGCTGTTTATATTCTGCCTCCCTCATACTTTTAAAGATATTGTTCCCATCGACATTGGAGATGGTTTGGAAATGGTTAAAGTGATGGTACTCCATAAATGAGGTACTATAGAGGTTCGCCAGAGGACTATTTGATCTGAGGAGAGAGATATAATTGAGTTAACATGGAGCTGCATTCTCTTTTTAATCACTTATCATTATAAAACTTTAGGATGATATGTTTCACGTCATATTACTCACAATGCCTGGAATTGATTGGTAGTACCCCGGTGATCTATGTCGTGACAGAGGGAACCAACAAGGAGGGCTAGAGTTTCCAAATCCGTAAATTGATTTGCCATCTGCCCCGACTAAAATAAAGAAGGGCGTTATCAAATGAGTCAGTTTAAATCAATTAGTTAATTCAAATTGATAAAATTCTATTGAACCGGAACTTACTGTCAGCATAGCGAACATCATTTGTGCTACGTTGAAACCGTGCCGCCAGTTATGATACATGACGTCCCGGTAGTTTTTCCGTACTGTTATTGACCATCGTATTAACGCCTGGTGGTCAATTCTGACAAGGGATTGATGGTGTTAAGTATTGATTCAGATTGGCTAGTTCGTACTGTTATTAAAGGGAAAGTAAACAGTAAACATCCGGTTCATAAGTGACCTATAAATGGACTTAAATAATTGATTTAGTTCTAGGTACTTGTATCGAACGGTAGCTAAAACAGTCTGATCTCGATCGAGGGTGTGGTCCCCAAAGTCGTAGCTCAGGATATTTAACTCTCCAGCAGTGGGTATCTCCTTTCGTTCGATGATCGATACCTCATCTTTACTGGCGCTGGCGTGGTATGATAGAATCTGACGGGGAGAAGCCGGGAGAAGATTATTAGCGGCAGGCGATCAACTGCTTCCACGCGTTGAGTTTTCAATTCCAGGACCGTGAGAGAGGAACCGCGCTTGTTCGCGCACAGAACCCTTGTTCGGAGTTGTGCGGCGGCGCGCGTTACGTTTAGTCAGCTCTTGTACATGAATTTACTGGCTTGAGCTGAATCCAATAGCTGGAGTTCCTGGACCTCCAGGGAGCGAGTAAGTAGGTAATGTATGTAGAACCTACGTTACTGTGTTCATACTATTGTTTAGACAGTAGCCAATGTCATGTACAAATTACACGTGTTTTGTTCTAGAAGTCTCAGTTTATAACATGTTCCTACCTCAAGTACGACTTTCTGGGCGCTGTTCGCTTTTAATAATCGCTCGAAATTCACCACGTTGTAGATACCCAAACCACAGAATAACGTGAACGCCTAGAAAATACACTTAGGTGAGTAGGGTAAGGGGGTGTTAAAAGACTGAGAATAACCACAAAATATTACAATTGTACTAACCTCAAATAATGATTCATCATTTCGATCGAACCGCTCCTCTCCCTTCTTGTTAAGGATCTCTACCACACCTAGAAGCAGGTGTTCAGAATGTCAAATCATTAGTCCCAGATATCAGGAGTGACAGATATTAGATATCATCAAATTGTGCCTGACACACAGACAAACACACCACACCCACCTACCTACCTAACACTTGTCTCGTATCGGTCAGTATGGGCATGGCCAGTATACTCCTTATCTCTCGATCTGCTCCTATCTTGTCCTCCGATATCGTTCCCCCGAGCCCCTCTATATTCTCACCCGGTATCGCATTTACCGTCTTGAGCGTCTGGGCAATGTAATTCGCAAGGGAATCCTGGGGAGTCTGGATCTTTTGGAATTCATACTCGTCACCGGTCTCGGGATTTTTAACGTCCGTCCCCGTGTAAACCTCGAAACAACTTTCAAAGCTGTCCGGGACTTTTTGGTATAAACTGCACTGCAGGAGGGGGAGGTGGGTTAACCCAGGCTGGGGAACATTTGCCTTGTTCGACCCTGCTTCCCCGCAAAAAAAAAGAGTTTGAACAAAACAAGGGAACATAGAGAGGGAGGTGGGTTATGGTCACATCGCATGGGATGTAAGGTAAAGAGAACTGTGTTGTTGTTGCAACCAGACATTGAGTAGAAGTGTGTAACAACCCCCTTCAACACATACGTGTTCACTCTCTCCCTCTCGCTCTCTTCCTCCCCCTCTCGCTCTCTCTCTCACTCTCTCCCTCTCTTACTTACACTCTCAGTCTCTTGGAGCATTCCCTTCCCCTCTTTGTTCTCCATGAGGAGGATTCTACATCCCGTACACCCGAACATCTCACATCCCTTCTTTAGGACTCTCCGCAGGAGAGTGTTCATGTCCCGTTGTTCTAGTTTTTACATCACACGATTATTGTGATTCCTGACTTTTATCTCTCCCTATGTTGAGGTATAGGGCTTGCATTACATTGTTGAGGTAGGGCGTGCATTACTTGATGTTTAGGAATGTTTACAATAGAAAATTGAGAGCGAGATGGCGAGAGAATGAAAGAGAGATATGCTGTATGTGGTATGTGACAGTGTGTAACGTGTATACATTGTTTGCTTACTTCAACAATTGGCTGAAGATCAGAACTCAATTGAAAGAAATTGAGATGAAGATCAGAACTCAATAGATATTGAGATGTGTTTTATACAACATGTGGGATTATGTTTTATAGCTCGGGTCATGACTCAAGGGAGATGGTGCAATGTGCATTCTGTATATACCGAGTTTATACATCATTGATGACCATGTGCTAATGTGTTTTTAGAGAGAGGGAGGGGGAGAGAAAGAATCTCTCTCTCTCTCTTGGAGAAAAAAGTGAGAAAGAGAGAAATAAACGGGGAGCAAGGAAGTGTAAAAGTGATGTATACATGCAAGCTAGTGAGAGGACAATAGAACACACTAGTGATGCATGACGCCATGAGAGGCACACACGTGTGCATAGCACCACTTACATCACTTCGCTTGTACATAATAACACTCGACTGGAAGAGCAGAGCGTTAGCAATTCCAATTCCACAAAACGTCAGATATCGCTCAAATATTTTTTCATCGTTTTTCGTAAATGGCCCTTCCTCATCCTTTTTGTTTATCACTTGCGCTACTCCTACAGTCTGCGGGAAAGGGTATTGTTAGGGTTGGGAGGGAGAGAGGGTATTGTTAGGGTTCACTCTCAGGGGTCAGAGGGCAAGGCAGGGGACAATGTTCCCTGCTTGTGGGAGCAATCGATATTAAGTGGTACCATGGGGGAACATAAACACGACTTAAGCGGTAGTTAGATATAGGAAGCATAGAGAGAAGTTGATTGATTGATTGGAAGAGAGAGAGAGAGAGAGAGAGAGAGAGAGAGAGAGAGAGAGA
>AVPN01000307.1:28385-39809 GCA_000695325.1 Pleurobrachia bachei | reverse complement strand
GAGAGAGAGAGAGAGAGAGAGAGAGAGAGAGAGATAAGAGAGATAGAAAGAAAGAGAGGATCACTTTCTGCAGAAAATAACGTCAGCACGGTTTCCCAGAACACAATGTGTTCAACTTGTCATGTAGAATAAACTGGAATAAACTGTGAGGGACTCAGAGTCAGAGAAAGGTGAATATATAAATGCGGAATAACACTTGACGGAACAAGCTATGTGAGCACTGAACAGTTTAGCGACTTTCGCAGTCTGAGAGAGAGATGTCAAGAGAAAGATAGAGATAGAATTGAGCATTTTTCATCTGCAAGTCCAGGTGAGGTCCGTAATTAGACCTAATTAGACTACCAGGTTAGCCTAACTTCTCTCTGGGACCGCACATCTCTCTGCAGGCCCTCTGAAGTGTAGCAAATCAAGTCAAGTGGCAGGGAGAAGGTCAAAGAGATACTGCACGTGCTACTACAGAAACAAAATCAGTCGTGCTACTGAGAAGTAAGAGGAAACAAAATCAGTCTTATGTCAGCCGTCACACAGTACACGCGTGGTAGTTGATGTAAACCACACGAAAGAGCACGTACTATATTGTATCGATGTGGTCAGTAGATACTTAACTTTCAATCTCTCTCTCACCAGCTCTTGCAATAACCGTACTATAACCATGTGCTGAGCACCAGTAATATTGTAAACTTACCTCCCTAGCTTTTTAATGAAACTAGGCATGGTGAAGGTGGGATGGGCTGCTTCTTATATTATATCTGCAGGAGAGTTTAATATATCCTCAATACTTTGTTATCATTGCGTGGTAGTTTATTAGTTGTGTAGTATAACACGTGGAAGATTGGGCCCTGCTATAAACAAAAACCGGTTTGGGTAACGAAATATTATATTTGAGCATAATTGATATTTATTATTATTGTTCAGCAAATCAGGTGATTGTGGCTGGCAGCAATCAGACATATTCTGAGAAATTCGAAAGTTATAGTGTGACATATGAAATATTCAGCTGACGCAAACATTAATTAATCAATTAATTAAATTTAATTATACATTGTGTAGGCAACACACATCAACAACAAGAGCTGTGACCCCATGGCTAGCTAGACCACACAGAATGCAGATCTCCTCCTCACATGCACAACTCACATTGAAAATAACGCTTTGAATGGCGACTGAGAGAGAGAGAGCCTCTCTCTCTCTCTCTCTCTCTCTCTCTCTCTCTCAACGAGAGAGATAGAGAGATAGAGAAAACGAGAGAGAAGAAAGGATGTACACGATTTGAAATTGGGAGAAAGAGAGACAGCGCTTTGGGTATTTAACAATAGCTATTCCCCTACAAGTTCGCGAGGGTATAAATTCTGAACTCACTATAGTGTATTTGGGCGTGAGTGACACGACATATTCCATCGTTTTAGTTAAGAATTTTTATGTCTCCCCAATTCTATTTTCGTGAAATATCGTGGCGAATCCAACACAAGGTGGGCGAAAAATAACTAAAATACAAGACTAAGTTATGAGGTTTTAGAATAGTATAACAAGAATTAAAGTAAGCAGATGTATAATATCACTAAGTGTAAACACACCATAGTGGTTGATATTATTGTACAACACACAGACTGATATAGTTCCAGACCGATACGTGTCAGCCTGGGGCTAATACCGGGATGCTCAGGGAAAGGGTTTTGCCCGGTAAATCGGGGTGCCCGGTATATCGGGGTGTCCGGTAAATCGAGGTCTGGCTGTGTATTGCTACAGACAGGTCTGGATGTTAGGAGTGAAGACAGGTCTTAGGCTCTCAGCTTGCAGCAGATTTCTCACTCACAATATATACTCTTGAAAGAATTTCCTAGCTGTAAAGTTTTCATCTCTCTATCTGTAGTACATAGAGTATCTCCCTCTCAATCTCTCCATCTCTCTCTCCATCTCTCTCTTTCTACCTATCTCTATCTCTCTATCTATCTGTGATAGGTGTGTGATACGAGGCACTCTTCGATACTAACGGCCCGCACAAATACAGCGTAATGAGAGTAATAAATACCAGTAATTTCATCGAGAGAGACGGAGAGAGAGAGAGAGAGAGAGAGAGAGAGAGAGAGAGAGAGAGAGAAAGAGAAAAAGAGAGAAAGATTTATAACCACAACGTAGGCGGAAGCTGGGAACAAGGTGAGTATGCTGCGCATGTGTGAGGCTGAAATACAGCGTAATGAGAGTAATAAATACCAGTAATTTCAGCGAGAGAGAGAGAGAAAGAGATAGTGAGAGAGAAACAAAATGTCTGAGAAATTTTCAAGCGCACATGCGACAGCGGTTGTACGACATATAACAGCTTTAAAGAAATAACGCGATGATGTATGTGCTTTTTATATTTTTAATTTTACACAGAGAAACAACAACAATATATCACGGCCTCATTTGTATTTTGAGCAACATTATAATTGTATTTTGAGCAACAAACTACACTGCTAGGACCCCTCATATCTTTCCCTTATTGACCCCTCATATCTTTCCCTTATTGACCCCTCATATCTTTCCCTTATTGATTGTCGCATGTCATAGGGGAAGAATTACCTCACTTTGATGCCCGAGCAGCTAAAGCAGCTGTAGTTCAATTAGTTCTCCCGCCCCTGTGCCGCTTGATATACTCTTGAAAGTGAGAAACCTAGGGAGAACATACATGAACTAGAGAAACTATGAGGGCGGGAGGGAGAGAGATACTGAAATTGAGCTTGATTTAGGCTTGAAAGTGAGAAACAGAGGAACCAGGAGGCCGAGGGAAAGAGAGGGGAGAACAAGGGAGACAGAGACACCAAGAAAAAAAAGAGAGAAGGACAGAGAGAAACAAAACGATTTTAGTAGAATAGAGAGAGCTACTGCACTGTATAGAAAGTTAGGTTTGTTCTGCTTATTAATGGATCCCATTAGGTTCACCCTCTTTCCCCTCTGAACCCATTAGCCCTGATAACCCATTGTTGCTTTTTGCACCTTTTACAAGTTTTACCAATGAAATATTTGTGAGGTTGACATCATAGGCGGATATGTCGCTTTTAGGCACACATTTGCCCGCCAAAATGTTTAGTTTTAGAAGCGGCTGCTGCTGCACCCCCGTTTTTTGCCTCGAACAAATAGACATTAATTTATTTTTGCACCTCCTGCACCCCAATAATATGTGGGCGGTAGAGAGGCTGGTAACATTTTTGTTCGGTTACCGGGAAATTAATTAATTTTTCGGCGAAATATTAATTTTTCGGCGAATTATTAATCTGTTTTTGGTAACATAGCACTTTAATTTTGGTTCTGGAGGGGTTACAAAGCTATGGGTGCAACTTGGTTTATTTTCAGAACCCCCCACATCTCTATTTCTGATTATTTTCACGCCCGGCCAATGGCCATTTTTAAAATTAGCTAACATCAGGGAACTTTTGTATCTGGTCTGTCAGTGTCATGGGTATGGGTTGTTTTTGAGGCAATGCGATTTGTGCAATGTAGGTCAGTGCTCATGCCGGTCATCTGTTAGTTAGAGGGATTATATCCAGCATGGGAGAGGGATGCACTTGAAGAGGGAGAGAGTGAGACAGATGAATAGAGGGAGGGAGGGAGGGGTGTAGAGGTGCATAAATATCCTATCTTAACCCCATTATTACAGTCGGACCTCTATTTAACGGCCCCCTATTTAGCGGCACCTCTATTTATGTTGAGAATGGCACTTAACAAGAACCAGTGGCAACTCCGCATGACTAATGGCACGTTGTATGGTATTGGAGGGCTACCCATTCTCAGCACTAAAATAGCGGAACGAAGACTACGACTTGCCGGTCATGCACAACGACACCCAGAGCTGACACTCCACAAAGTTCTCCTTTGGGAGCCTACTCACGGTAAATGTAAACGTGGCAGGCCCTTGAAAACCTTTGTAGATGTACTGAGACAAGATACAGGTCTCGGAGATGTGAAGGAGATAGCTTCAGTTATGGAGGAACGTGACGCCATTATAATTGTATTTTGAGCAACAAACTACACTGCTAGGGCGGTTAGGAAAAGCTAGGCAGGAAAATATGCAGGCAGGAAAATATGGCAGCGGCGGTGTTCTACAAACGACACACAAAACCTGACAATATACTCAACTATACTGCAACAAAGCACACAAAACAATAGGATATCATATCCTGGTATGTAATGTAGAGGTATACTATCGTATCCTAAGACAACTTGCAGAGACATAGTAAATTGCACAAAATACAAGCTCCATGGCTCTGCTGGAGAAGCGATCAGAGCGATATAAAAAATACGGGGCTAACAAGCAACTGTGTCGGTGGTAGTGGTCATGTATACACTGTACTTCCCATGTGTGTGTAAAGTCGAAATTTTTAACCAAGGGACAGGCTAAAAGGCCGTGTACTAAGATATCCTTCGCGCCTTACATACTCTCAATCGAAATCAAGTTCATGGTAATCTTAAGACTTGAACCTAAAAGTATTGGAAAGATGAGATTTTTCTCTATCCAACGCAACCAAGATCAAGTCTTTATCTTATCAGGAACGGGAGATATGAGCGAAAACATTAAGCACGCGCAAATCGAATTTTGTAAATATGCGCGCACGCGCGGCCCCCTGTCCCCTGAATACTTATTTCAACTATACTACACATGCATGTCTTAGTTTTATAAAGTTTTTGTGACGGTACAGCTCAACTAACACTTAGGTAATAGTACAACAATACAATGTGACGAATATGGTCAAAGCTAATGACGTAACAAAGCGTGCCCATTATACGGGCAGTCATTCTTTTACAGTTCGACAAAGTGTCATACATCATGTCATCTGTACAATCACACTAATGGTCCAATCAGGTCTCAAGATTAAAACATATTATACGCTGAAATAGTGTTAGCGAAGGAGCGAGTTCTATATTTCGCCAGAGTTCTAAGCTTCTCCCGTGTGAATTCAATCACAATTCAGCGGCTCCCTCTATAGAATCTAAAGACGATTGGTCTGAGAACTAAAATAGTAACAGGAGGGACTGGGAGAGAGAGAATAGGGAGAATATTCTATGTATGAACTATGAAGTGGCATCGAGTTGTAAGCCAAAAGATAAAAATGAAGAAAGAATAGAGACATCTCTCCCCCTCTCTCTTTCAGTTTCCCCTCAATGTCTCTATCTCTCCCTCTCTCTCCCCTCACTCTTTCCCCCTCTCTCTCCCCTCGGCCCTCACTGTCTCTATCTCTCATTGAGGCCAGGGGTATTAATGAAATGACCATGAGTTGCAACAGCGACCCACATTATATGGCACACTAAGTCACAAACTCAACTGCCGTTCTAAATTATAACTACCCATCTTTCTCTACAATTTCTCTTTTCTCTTTCTCACAGATGAGCCGCAAGGCAGCTACTGCAACTATCTCATGACGCATCCTGAGAAGCTCGATTCGCTTGACAAGACGTTGTAACAGGTACGAAGTGATTGCAGGATGAATTATATATTCCCAATATCCATCTCCATATCGCTCGGGAGTTAATTTTTCCGCGGTAAGCGCCGAAAAGAAGCGACAGAAAGAGATGGCATTGGGAAAGATAATGATAGATAGAATGAAGATAGAAGTGTATTTGACAAGACATGGAGATGACAAGATAAAAATAGAAGGAGATGGAAAGATACAAAGTGACACAGCATATTGTACTCCAATTGTTAAAAGCTAAGCGTGTTGTTATTCGATGGACAAGATATGTTTAACTGGCAAAGAGCAATGTGATTGAAAACGGGGCCTACCTTTGCCCTGAAACACCAGTTAACGAAGTTCTGAAACTCAGAGAACTTACCACATTGCATTAGAAGGGGGGGGGGGTTAGAACATAACCAGTGAACTAAGTGCAGCTAATTGTAGTGAACTAAGTGCATATCTAACTGTGTTAGAGAATGATCGAAGTGTAAACGCGGCCAGATTGTTTAGGATAATAAAGTCATCCAATTATAAATTTGCGTCAAAATCACGGACACGGACATTCTCTATCCGTTCACTCTCTGTCTCGCTAATTCTCTATCTTTCTATCTTCCTTTCTGTTCATTCCCAGTACATCGAATATTACAGTATGACCGCATTACAGTTATCGGAAGATTTACTGCATCACGACAATCAGAAGAGAGAAAAGCCTCACAGATAATCAGAACTAATATAATATGGCCTGGTACGGGGTAAGTTCTGAATAGCCTAGAGCTGAATCTTGGGCTAATTACAGAGCGATGAGTGCAATTCTTAAGAACAAATAACTATGCTCAGGTTTGATTTCTTGTTCGTCTTGCGATCAGTATTTGCGGAGTTCGATAAACAACAGAAAGACACTCTGTAATTTTGTAACATTTTGTAACATTTCATATCAAGTGTCCCCAAACGCACAATTTGTGATATGCATACTAAAAACATGCAGTGTGAGTTTAGATGAAAGCTGAAAAATAAGCGAGAGAGATCAGAGGGAGGAGTTATAGCACAGGACGAAGGAAGAAGAGAGCTGCTAGGATGACGGAAAGTGCTGCCGGGAAGGCTAACCCTACCAGTTGTGAGTTACAAAGGGCACTCCGAGAGGGAGAGGGGGCACGGAAAGAGAGATGATCTCCATTCTCCCATTTAGAGAGTCGAGTGAGAGAGAGGGGAGGGGAAGATAGAGATGGAATAGCGGATGCGGTATTATTGAAATTAGCTAGGCAAGGTCCAAGCTGTACAGTGTGATATTCGACGAACGACCATACACACATCGTGTAGGCCAACAAATGAGGAGAGAGGTTGAGAGGGTAAGCATAATAGACAAGAGAGGTATATAGAAAGAGAGAGGGAGATACAGAAAGAGAGAGAGAGAGAGAGAGAGAGAGAGAGAGAGAGAGAGAAAAATAGAGAAAGATTGTGAGAGATGGTGAAATAACCAAGGAGGAGGAGGAGTAATTTTGTGGAGGCAAGATGTACGGAATAAATGAGGGAATTATGGCGAGAGAGAGTGGAAAACGGTAGGTCGAAAGAGAGAAACAGGGAGAGAGAGAGAAACGGGAAAAGAAAACAGAGGGAGAACTCACAACAGTAGCTCGCTTACCTGTTAAGTGTATAAATTGCCTGTAATTGGCCCTTATTAAAAGTTAGAGAATTGCGGTTCAGTGATCCAACACAACCCTCTCTTTATCTCTCTCTCTCTCTCCCTCTCTCTCTCTCTCTCTCTCTCTCTCTCTCTCTCTCTCTCTCTCTCTCTCTCTCTCTCTCTCTCTCTCTCTCTCTCCCACACAGGAATGCCACACCACTGACTGAGGTAGGGATGACCAGAAATGAACACGTACGGTGGAATGATTTTAGTTTTTACTCTCACAGCTGGATCCAGAAGAGAGTGAGAGATCAGAGAAAAAGAGAGTCAAAGAGAGATAGAGAAAGAGAGATAAAGATCAGAATCTAAATATCGTCGACGATAGTTCCTAATGAATGCAGGTCATTCCCTCATGGTTTTACTTTGGTGCACTCAACCCCATCAAAATGCAGATCATCCAATTATTCGCAAGAGATTGGGCTACATAACATATTGCATGCTCACAGGTTCTGAATTGTATGTGTGAGCGTGTCCTATCTCCCATTCTCACTCCTCCTTTCTCTCTCACTCTATCTCTTCGCTTCCTTTCCCCCTCACTCTATCTCTCTCACTATATCTTCCCTTTCTCTCTCAACAAGCGTGAATATGTCGTTTCCGCTAGTTGTAACTCGACCAGTACCTACTGCTGCAGGCTCAGCTACAGGATGCATGTAGCTTCTCACTAGGCTGTAGTCTCTCTCACATGCGTTCTCTTTCTTTCTCCCACCACTCGGAGATTATCACATATTTCTGATTCTACGGCGGAATGGAGAGAGATAATACTAATGTTGTGTGTGAGCTGGTTATTTCTCTCGGTTTCACTATGTTTCTCACTAAGAAACGCACACAATGTGAGCACTAATGCGTGTGGGAGACAACTATTTCAGCAGGCCATTCATTCGTCTAGAGCACACACACAACATGTCTCCTTCTCTTCTGCGGAATAAATTCAGAATATTATGATGTGGAGGAATAGAGAATTTACGTGGGCCTTCTAATATATTGGACGTCTAATCTCGCAACTGTATATTAATGCTGAATGCATTATTATACGCAGTAGAACTACACGGGAGGCCTTGTTTTGTTCAAAGGAGGGTCGAATAAGACAATGGGGATCAAGTTAACAAGTCGTCATGCAGCAGTACCTTACTTATAATACAAGTTCGTCTATTTGCCATCAAAACGCAATTAGATTCTAGTTTTAGAGTGTTCAACATGTCCATGGTAACTATTTAATCTCAGAAAACAAAATGTCGATGTTCAGAGATCAGCGAAATGAAGGCAGGGTTTCTGAGAGAACGAGATGATAATGATAGAGACGTTTTTTAAAGAGAATAATATCAGAGCTAACTGATAAGCGCAGGAACTAGTGATCTCATTAATCGAGTCTACCACGCACGACATACAGCTGAAGATGAGTAAGAAGGAAGGAAGGAAGGATTATAGAAGAGTAGAAGAATAAAGATGGGATTGTCTGAACTGTATGAGACCAGGATTAGTCTGAGCGGACTGTGTCTTTACCCTAGTAATCGCTGTATCCCTATACTTCTAAAACCAGTTCTCAACCGTTCTACAAAATGTCATATGTGATATCCGCCTCGCAGACAGGCTGTCTTTGCAGCTTCACGCTCGCTCTAGGGAGCCGATCAGAGTCGTAAAAGCAACCTGTTTCATCCACTATCACATGGAATTTCTCCACGGTAGTATATTAGCCTACATTGCAGCAGACAGTATGAATGCAGTAGGTAAGTAGACAGACAGCACAGAACTAAGCCTACAAAATGAGAGAAAATTAAAACGTCGGCAGCTCAGTGCGGCCAAAGAAAGTAGAGATAAAGAGAGAGAGAGAGAGGGAGAGAGAGAGAGAGAGAGAGAGAGAGAGAGAGAAAGAGAGAGAGAGAAAGAGAGAAATGCACTATACTCATTGCCTGCTACTGCTGCACGGTGAGGCCGCTGCACAGGTGCGGATGTGTGTGAATGTCCAGCGCCCAACTTTCATTAAATCTCAAGCTACGATGAGAGCGAGAGAGAGAGTCTGAAATAGTTAACAATTTCACATTAATCTCATACATTCTCTCTCCTTAACTATCTCTCTCTTTCTCTCTCTCGACTCCTAGCTCATCTTCATCGGCATCCCTCACATCTCACCGACCATTGAGCAACAACCACTAAGACTTCTCACCGCGTACCCTCACTATAACTCTCCGTACCAAATAATAACCAGAGGAATTTTACTTCAGAAGTCCAAAAACATTATAGGATCTTTATAAATCAGTAGAAAAATTTAGGACGAGATAGTTCAAGAACGAGATAAAACTGGATCCCGCAATTCCCATTGGGGATTTCCCAGCCGTTGTTTACACACGGCACGGTCAAGTGTAAGATTCGATCAACTTGTCGCTTACAGAAGCGGCAACAAAAACATTTTCCACTCTCTCTCTATCTGTCTGATCGCCCTCTCTCTCTCTCTACCTTCCTTTCTCTCTTTATGCGCCTATATTTCTTGCGACATGAAACATGGCTACTTCCGTTCTGCCGCTGTCGACCGCAACATCCATAAAAATAACGGAAGCTACGTAGCTTGATTCTACACAACTCTCTCTTGTTCTTTCTCTCTGTTTCCCCCCCTCTCTCTATCTCTGAGGGTGATATTAAGCATTTCTAAATTTTCTCACATTCCCTATAAAATATGTATGTCGGTGGTGCCTCAATGAATGACTACATAATATGTATTTTAACCTTCTAGCGAGTGACTATAAGAGCTGTACTGTCGCCACAGGATCAAAATCATTGCTTGCTATAGCTGCTGCCCCATATGGAAATAATAGCGCTCCTCGTTTTTCTTTATAGCCATTGTGATAATAATCCCATAGAATTTCTGGTTTTTGATATTCCTGCTATGGTGGCGTGATTGGACGGGAGACATATATGTGTGGAGCTGGTATTATAGCGTCACCCACATGAGGCGAGTGAATAAAGGGTGTAATGACTTGCAGGAGCTACGGACGACGGTATGGGAGGTGCCGTCCTTTCAAGAGACAGAGAGGGAGAGAGAGGCAGAGAGAGAGAGAGAGAGAGAGAGAGAAAGAGACTAAGGAGTTACAACATCTGGACGTTATCCAATGCTCCCAACCTGAGCTTTTGAATGATACCCTGAAGAAAGAAAATGGAAAACAAATGCAATTCCATACGAAATAGCAAAAGTTTAATGTTGTAAAATGAAAGAATCCGGGTACAATATGTTCATGAAACACTAGGTAAAGTATTGCTAGGTAGCTGCGTACAAGATATCCAATAAAAATTATCAAACCTTTTTTGTTCTCTCTCCCTCTCTCTAACTCTTTCTATCTCTCTCCCTCTTTTTCCCTACCTCTCTCTCTTGGCTGACTCTTCTCTGAATATATGAACTTCCGTAGTTAGCTTGCAGGAGAGAGAGAGGAGCACTTGACATTTTTATAAATGGTTGTTCACGCACACGACAACGCGTTATTGTCTACTACTATCAGCCCCCCCCCCTGGCATGGGCATTGGGCACCCTTCAGTATTATACTGACCACCAAACCCCAAGCAAACGTACCACACCCCTTGGAACTGTTGCATGTATTCGTGGGACAAAACGTACGGCATTGGACACAGGCCTGGCGATATAGCGCGGGCAAGGGGGAATGACCATCAGTTGAAGACTATACCTTGAAGTACAATTATTGGTCGTGTTTATAATTCTACTCCATTTGAAAGCAAAGCTCCGACAAGAAGGAAGGTAATATACAAGATGCAAAAATGTATTCGGCCGATATTCTATGAGATAAAGAGGCACGTCATAGCAGAGAGAGACGGCATAAAAGGAACAGAGCTCTAGGAGCAAAAGTAGAAAACAGAGGGACGCAGCTGGTGGTGTACATCTCAGTAGTGCTATAATACTGTTTAGAAAGTGACCTGCAAAAAATGAGATTCATTCAACCATATGATATGAGAATCATTTAAACAGATCTCTCAGAAATTATTCCGTAGGTCACCTACATTTCTTCTCTCCCTATATTCAATCAATCAATCAGTATCTCACAGAGGAAACAATATATCGAGCTATGTGAGAAGAAGAAGCTGGGAGAGAAAGGGGGATGCTGGTGGTGGTGGTGGTGCGGGGGCACAATCAAATCAAGGGGTGATCAAACACGCACACACTCTCTCGTTGAGATGTGATTGGCCACAGCCATCTCCATATACATATGCAGAGAGGGGTCATGTGATTGGTGGTGCTGCTCAATACACGAGGAGCTAGGAGAAGATAGGATAGGGAGAGAGAGAGAGAGAGAGAGAGAGAGAGAGAGAGAGAGAGAG
>AVPN01000306.1:9185-21991 GCA_000695325.1 Pleurobrachia bachei | reverse complement strand
TATAGGAAACACATGAATTATGTAAAATTATATCAATCGTAATGACCATCATACGGTGAACAAGGATAGTCCAAAAACTTCACAATATCAGCAACTGTTTTGGTCTAATAACGTTCAAATCAACGAGGAATTCGAACGGCAGAAGAAAACAGAATATTGGTGTAGAGAGAGAAAGAAACAAATAGGTATAACAGAGGTATGAAAGAGAGAGGCAAATACAGATCATATAGAAACTCTTGAGTCTGCATGGTCTAATTGAAAATCTAGAAGAGACTCCCCTCGATCATCAACGACCACCTTTTACTGTTCGTGTATTTTGTCTAAAATTGATGATGATCAATGGTCTATAGACACCGCGCTCAAAGACTGCTACGTATCATTTGATTCTGGTAGACGCAAGCTGATCTATGACTGGTAGACACAAACTGATCTATGTGGGAAGAGAGATGGAAGTAGAAAGAAAGGGTAATAAGTGAACACTTATAAATGGCTGGGCCTCACTGTGTATACATTGTTGAAACATTAAACAAACACGTTGTCCAATTACAGTGGGGATACCTAAGACCCTGATTTAATCAAAGATCTGGAATCTATAAAAATATTCGGTCTCGGTCAGTACCATGAGTAGTCGAGTAAAATGAGCTCTATAGTGGTTTGACCCTGTTTCACCGCACCTCGCACGGGCAACAAATGTGAAGGAGGGTTAGAACAGGTAAGGAAAGGTGAAAGAGGATCAGGGTGGTTTACGGAGACTGAAGGGCGACTCCTAAATTGGTGAGCTCACAGATTCAATACCTATTTGACCTCTCTGATCCTACACTTAAAGCTACCTGGTGCATTAACTGTAAACTAAATGAGAGAGAGGGAGAGAGAGAGAGAGAGGGAGAGAGAGAGAGAGGGAGAGAGGGATGAGAGAGAGAGAGAGAGAGTGAGAGAGAGAGAGAGAGGGAGAGAGAGAGAGAGTGAGAGAGATAGAAAGAGAGAGATATAGAGAGAGGGAGAGAGAGAGAGAGAGAGATCTAGTCGACTCTAGATCAAGAGGGATTGAAAATGAGATCAGGATGATGTAGACAGTGCCTGCAATGGGAGATCCTGCGTGAATTTATTCGTCCAGAACTAGGAGTTCCCCAATCGAAATAGCTCAGTTATAGGGTTGTTTGGTATCGAAGACACCTCTGTGAGCCCGCTGGAAGCGCGCGCGACCGTTGGGGTTACTTCGTTACCAATAGGGTTGTAGGGTTCGAAAAACTATATAGCCTTTCCGAACCCAACCCTTGTATGGTGAAGCAAGACAAATTTACAGGATCCAGCTCAACCTTCCTATATGACAGAGGGGCCATAAATCATGCGACCGGACCGCTCTTTATTATATGCGACGCGTGAGATTGGTACCAGTTGGAGTTCCAAGGCCCCACACCTTTAATCTGATCATGAAAATTTGGGGGATCAAATAATATATATTTTTCATACAGGAGAACGATATAATAACTCAATTTAGGATAATTTATTTATTCAATAGCATGGCTCTTCATAGTTCCAATTCAGCTTCAGTCCTCGTGAGTCTATATGCATGTTTCTAGTGAAAAGGGGCGGTTCACCAAAGCAAAATACCAAAAGGGATATATTCCGTGGGATATATATATGCTGTATCAAATGATGAATGATCAAGCAGATTTGAATTTCAACTCCCACTGCAGTGACATTTCATGCTGAATAAATATCGTCAGGCCAGGAATTGAGTTAGAAAAGCGAATATTATGGCTTGAATATCTGGAGAGGGAGAGAGAGAGGGAGAGAGAGAGGGAGAGAGAGAGGGAGAGAGAGAGGGAGAGAGAGAGGGAGAGAGAGAGGGAGAGAGAGAGGGAGAGAGAGAGGGAGAGAGAGAGGGAGAGAGAGAGGGAGAGAGAGAGGGAGAGAGAGAGGGAGAGAGAGAGGGAGAGAGAGAGGGAGAGAGAGAGGGAGAGAGAGAGGGAGAGAGAGAGGGAGAGAGAGAGGGAGAGAGAGAGGGAGAGAGAGAGGGAGAGAGAGAGGGAGAGAGAGAGGGAGAGAGAGAGGGAGAGAGAGAGGGAGAGAGAGAGGGAGAGAGAGAGGGAGAGAGAGAGGGAGAGAGAGAGGGAGAGAGAGAGGGAGAGAGAGAGGGAGAGAGAGAGGGAGAGAGAGAGGGAGAGAGAGAGGGAGAGAGAGAGGGAGAGAGAGAGGGAGAGAGAGAGGGAGAGAGAGAGGGAGAGAGAGAGGGAGAGAGAGAGGGAGAGAGAGAGGGAGAGAGAGAGGGAGAGAGAGAGGGAGAGAGAGAGGGAGAGAGAGAGGGAGAGAGAGAGGGAGAGAGAGAGGGAGAGAGAGAGGGAGAGAGAGAGGGAGAGAGAGAGGGAGAGAGAGAGGGAGAGAGAGAGGGAGAGAGAGAGGGAGAGAGAGAGGGAGAGAGAGAGGGAGAGAGAGAGGGAGAGAGAGAGGGAGAGAGAGAGGGAGAGAGAGAGGGAGAGAGAGAGGGAGAGAGAGAGGGAGAGAGAGAGGGAGAGAGAGAGGGAGAGAGAGAGGGAGAGAGAGAGGGAGAGAGAGAGGGAGAGAGAGAGGGAGAGAGAGAGGGAGAGAGAGAGGGAGAGAGAGAGGGAGAGAGAGAGGGAGAGAGAGAGGGAGAGAGAGAGGGAGAGAGAGAGGGAGAGAGAGAGGGAGAGAGAGAGGGAGAGAGAGAGGGAGAGAGAGAGGGAGAGAGAGAGGGAGAGAGAGAGGGAGAGAGAGAGGGAGAGAGAGAGGGAGAGAGAGAGGGAGAGAGAGAGGGAGAGAGAGAGGGAGAGAGAGAGGGAGAGAGAGAGGGAGAGAGAGAGGGAGAGAGAGAGGGAGAGAGAGAGGGAGAGAGAGAGGGAGAGAGAGAGGGAGAGAGAGAGGGAGAGAGAGAGGGAGAGAGAGAGGGAGAGAGAGAGGGAGAGAGAGAGGGAGAGAGAGAGGGAGAGAGAGAGGGAGAGAGAGAGGGAGAGAGAGAGGGAGAGAGAGAGGGAGAGAGAGAGGGAGAGAGAGAGGGAGAGAGAGAGGGAGAGAGAGAGGGAGAGAGAGAGGGAGAGAGAGAGGGAGAGAGAGAGGGAGAGAGAGAGGGAGAGAGAGAGGGAGAGAGAGAGGGAGAGAGAGAGGGAGAGAGAGAGGGAGAGAGAGAGGGAGAGAGAGAGGGAGAGAGAGAGGGAGAGAGAGAGGGAGAGAGAGAGGGAGAGAGAGAGGGAGAGAGAGAGGGAGAGAGAGAGGGAGAGAGAGAGGGAGAGAGAGAGGGAGAGAGAGAGGGAGAGAGAGAGGGAGAGAGAGAGGGAGAGAGAGAGGGAGAGAGAGAGGGAGAGAGAGAGGGAGAGAGAGAGGGAGAGAGAGAGGGAGAGAGAGAGGGAGAGAGAGAGGGAGAGAGAGAGGGAGAGAGAGAGGGAGAGAGAGAGGGAGAGAGAGAGGGAGAGAGAGAGGGAGAGAGAGAGGGAGAGAGAGAGGGAGAGAGAGAGGGAGAGAGAGAGGGAGAGAGAGAGGGAGAGAGAGAGGGAGAGAGAGAGGGAGAGAGAGAGGGAGAGAGAGAGGGAGAGAGAGAGGGAGAGAGAGAGGGAGAGAGAGAGGGAGAGAGAGAGGGAGAGAGAGAGGGAGAGAGAGAGGGAGAGAGAGAGGGAGAGAGAGAGGGAGAGAGAGAGGGAGAGAGAGAGGGAGAGAGAGAGGGAGAGAGAGAGGGAGAGAGAGAGGGAGAGAGAGAGGGAGAGAGAGAGGGAGAGAGAGAGGGAGAGAGAGAGGGAGAGAGAGAGGGAGAGAGAGAGGGAGAGAGAGAGGGAGAGAGAGAGGGAGAGAGAGAGGGAGAGAGAGAGGGAGAGAGAGAGGGAGAGAGAGAGGGAGAGAGAGAGGGAGAGAGAGAGGGAGAGAGAGAGGGAGAGAGAGAGGGAGAGAGAGAGGGAGAGAGAGAGGGAGAGAGAGAGGGAGAGAGAGAGGGAGAGAGAGAGGGAGAGAGAGAGGGAGAGAGAGAGGGAGAGAGAGAGGGAGAGAGAGAGGGAGAGAGAGAGGGAGAGAGAGAGGGAGAGAGAGAGGGAGAGAGAGAGGGAGAGAGAGAGGGAGAGAGAGAGGGAGAGAGAGAGGGAGAGAGAGAGGGAGAGAGAGAGGGAGAGAGAGAGGGAGAGAGAGAGGGAGAGAGAGAGGGAGAGAGAGAGGGAGAGAGAGAGGGAGAGAGAGAGGGAGAGAGAGAGGGAGAGAGAGAGGGAGAGAGAGAGGGAGAGAGAGAGGGAGAGAGAGAGGGAGAGAGAGAGGGAGAGAGAGAGGGAGAGAGAGAGGGAGAGAGAGAGGGAGAGAGAGAGGGAGAGAGAGAGGGAGAGAGAGAGGGAGAGAGAGAGGGAGAGAGAGAGGGAGAGAGAGAGGGAGAGAGAGAGGGAGAGAGAGAGGGAGAGAGAGAGGGAGAGAGAGAGGGAGAGAGAGAGGGAGAGAGAGAGGGAGAGAGAGAGGGAGAGAGAGAGGGAGAGAGAGAGGGAGAGAGAGAGGGAGAGAGAGAGGGAGAGAGAGAGGGAGAGAGAGAGGGAGAGAGAGAGGGAGAGAGAGAGAGAGTGAGAGAGATAGAAAGAGAGAGATATAGAGAGAGGGAGAGAGAGAGAGAGAGAGATCTAGTCGACTCTAGATCAAGAGGGATTGAAAATGAGATCAGGATGATGTAGACAGTGCCTGCAATGGGAGATCCTGCGTGAATTTATTCGCCCAGAACTAGGAGTTCCCCAATCGAAATAGCTAAGTTATAGAGTTGTAGGGTTCGAAAAACTATAGCCTTTCCGAACCCAACCCTTGTATGGTGAAGCAAGACAAATTTACAGGATCCAGCTCAACCTTCCTATATGACAGAGGGGCCCATAAATCATGCGACCGGATCGCTCTTTATTATATGCGACGCGTGAGAATGGTACCAGCTGGAGTTCCAAGACCCCACACCTTTAATCTGATCATGAAAATTTGGGGGATCAAATAATATATATTTTTCATACAGGAGAACGATATAATAACTCAATTTAGGATAATTTATTTATTCAATAGCATGGCTCTTCATAGTTCCAATTCAGCTTCAGTCCTCGTGAGTCTATATAATATGCATGTTTCTAGTGAAAAGGGGCGGTTCACCAAAGCAAAATACAAAAAGGGATATATTCCGTGGGATATATATATGCTGTATCAAATGATGAATGATCAAGCAGATTTGAATTTCAACTACCACTGCAGTGACATTTCATGCTGAATTATTATCATCAGGCCAGGAATTGAGTTAGAAAAGCGAATATTATGGCTTGAATATCTGGGAGAAAACTGTGCAGAGTGGTCTGCAAACTAGATGGCTCCACTAGCAGACGAGTTAAATAATCGTTGTCTCCCTCCCTCGCCCCCTCTTTCCCTATATCCCACTATCTATATTTCTCTCTGCCTCTCTATCTATATCTCTCTCTATATTTCTCTCTTTCTCGCTCTCTCTCTCTCTCTCTCTCTCTCTCTCTCTCTCCTCTCTCTCTCTCTTTCCATATCTTTGTCTCTCTCTCCCCAGCTCTTTCCATATCTCTCTAAGGGCTGGCGTGGGCGAATGAGTAGTAAAACTTTTCTGATTAATTTAACAAAATTGTGCTGGTTTGGTGGTAGGGGACCATCGATGGTAGTAATCGATTTAAACAACATGATAGGAAATTTATCGAGCTCATGTATTACGTTCTTCGTCTGATAGCACCTGAAATACCCGGGTGTCCCACAGCCCACTGTCTTTGCGGGTCGCGGGACCTGCGGAACGAGTGCAGCACCTGATATAAATAGATGGAAAGATGAGAGAGGTAGACTGCTGCAGAAGAAGAGACATTGGTATGAGATGTAAACTAAAATATTGATGATCGATATTGCTGATTGTAGCCCGCTTCAGAGAGATTTTCAGCTTTCATCGATGATCATATTATAATGTGGGGTCTCCTAATCCTTAATTGGAGCTGACGATACACCTTATTCTCCCCCAGACCTTCAGGAATTATGTGCTAGCTGCAGAGTCACAAAATTGAAAACACAGTAGGTTTCAAGTGGAGAGGGGCACAGTAAACGATTTCCAAAAGGGTTTATTCATTTATTCACAATTCAAATCTCACGCAGAGATCACACGTGGTCAACCATTAATCGGATCAACCGTTATACGAGTTATCAGGGCTTGATTACCGAAGTTTTCCGGCTCTGTATATGCTAGCATATGCTAGCATATACAGAGCCGGAAAACTTCGGTAATCAACCCGGATAATACATACAGTCGGACCTCTATTTAACGGCCCCCTATTTAGCGGCACCTCTATTTAACGGCAGGATTTTTTTCCCCAAAAAAATTTTTGACAAAAATTTCAGAAAAATTTCAAAATCTTTGTTTTCTCTCACTGGGGTTTGGAAATGTGATCTGATGAGTTTTCTCTCTTTCCCCCTCTCTTACTCACCCTACCTAAGTTACTTGAGAGATTACGTACGATAATGCCTACGGTCAATAATGCCTACAGTGGATATAGGCATATATAATTGGGTGTAGGCAAAACCGTCAAAACAGCAATAATGCCTACGATGGCAATAATGCCTACAGTATAGATAATTGGGTGTAGGCAAAACTGCTTCTTCTTCTTCTAAGAGGACGCTGGCTAGTGCGAAGCACTAGCCAGTAAGGGGTGGGTGCCATGGAGCTCCCGTTCCCCGTCCTGGATGATGTGGCTGGTATGTTGCCAACTGCTTCGGCCCAAGGAGACTTGGGGAGTTGGTGCCATACCAGGTCACGGCTGAAACCTCCCTTTAGGGGGTGGTTTCAGGGGGGTGAAGTATCGCCATCGCCTTCTTATAGAACGAGATCGTTTTTCTAAGGGGTTGATGGTGTCTGATTTCGTACATGCTGAGGCCCAGTCTGTCAAAGGATTCCTGACGGAGTTTCCAAAGGGCGGGGCATTCAGTAAGTACATGCTTTATTGTTTCGTCTTCCATCCCACATGCTTCGCAGGTGGTGGTCTCGACTTTTTTTAGTTTTTTCATGTGGTAGTTCAGGTGGCAGTGCCCTGTGAGTAGGTGCGTCGCCGCCCTTAGGTCTGTTCGATTAAGTTTTGGAAGAGTTCTCTCATATCTTTCGGTCCACATCATGTCCATATGTTTGGTATGTTTGATGGGTCCGATTTTAACCTTTTCCCTGAGGGCTGCATAAGCTGCCGCTTTAGGGATTGGTATGAGAGTAACTTCTTCGATTTCCTGAGCACCCTTTTTAGCCAGAATGTCTGCTATTTCGTTTCCATCGAACCCTTGGTGGGCCGGGATCCATCTAATCATGACATCATTGAATATAGCTAGGGTGTTCAGATTTTTGATAGTTATTATCGTGGTTCTTGATCTGCATGTCGTGGAGTCTAGGGTCTTAATTGTCCCTTGACTGTCACAGTTTATGAGTATTCGCTCGTTTGCGGTTCCCCTGTCTAGGAGAGACTGAGCTGTCTGTTGAATGGCATACATTTCTGCCGCCGGGACTGTTCCTTCGGGGCCTAGGTTATACGAGTTTCGATCTAGCTCTGTTTCGCCGGAGTGGATTACGTATCCAGCACCGGCATTGTTATTAATTTTGACCCATCAGTATGTGCAACTATCGTGTACTTGTCTCCATCCTCCACAAACGTTTCCCTTTCCGGGATCTCTAACGAGAATTCCCTGTCTAGGGTAAGTTCGGGGGTTGTGAGATCATGACATCTGCCCTCTGCTTCCAGAGTTCTGAGGTCACGTGATACCGTATTGGCATGCGAAGTGAACACTTTTGGGGTTTTTAGGTCTGATTTTATTGGCCCTTCCCATTCTCCCGTTGCCATTAGGGTGTATGCAGTTTTGGCTGCACAGTACCTCAGATGGTCGGTGATTGGGGCGGGGTTTGTGATTGTGTCTAGGGCTGTTGATGGCGTCGAGGGCATGGCCCCAGTTACCATCTTGAGTGCTAGCCTCAGTACCCTTATCATAGTTTCTTTGTTTGTTTTAGTTCGCATTGCATTTGCCCAGACCATTGCCCCGTAGCATAGGGTGGGTCTCACTATTGCAGTGTATATCCATAGGGCCGTTTTAGCTCTCTCTCTCTCTCTCTCTCTCTCTCTCTCTCTCTCTCTCTCTCTCTCTCTCTCTCTCTCTCTTTCCATATCTTTGTCTCTCTCTCCCCAGCTCTTTCCATATCTCTCTAAGGGCCGGCGTGGGCGAATGAGTAGTAAAACTTTTCTGATTAATTTAACAAGATTGTGCTGGTTTGGTGGTAGGGGACCATCGATGGTGGTAATCGATTTAAACAACATGATAGGAAATTTATCGAGCCCATGTATTACGTTCTTCGTCTATAATAGCACCTGAAATACAGGGTGTCCCACTGTCTTTGCGTGACCTGCGGCAAGAGTGCAGAGCAACTGATATATAAATAGAGAGAAAGATGAGAGAGGTAGACTGCTGCAGAAGAGGAGACATTGGTATGAGATGTAAACTAAAATATTGATGATTGCATCCCGCTTCAGAAAGATATTTGCAGCTTTCATCGATGATCATATGATAATGTGGGGGTGATTTTTCGTCTGAAAGCACTCTGGAAGCCACCGGGCCGTATGAACGGAGGGGGGATGTATAATAGGACTCCTGCAACAGGCTTTCTAGTCATGTTATAATGTGGGGGTCTCACTAATGGAGCTGAAGATCAAACACCTAATCCCCCCCCCCAGACCTTCAGGAATCAGGAATTAATATGTACCCTGCAGAGTCACAAAATGGAAAACACAGCTTAGGTTGCAAGTGGAGAGCAGGGGCTCAGTAAGGTTTACAAAAGACACCGTTTCACAACTTATTTAAATCTCATTCCCACGCAGAGATCAAAAGTGGTCAACGATTAATTTTTCCGGATTATACGAGTTATCTGGGGGAGTTTTCCGGCTTGGTACTTACTAGAATAGGCTTATAATGTATATTATCCGGGTTATCCAAGTTACAACATTTTACAGGGTTATCAGGGTTATCCGGGGTTTCTCTTAATATTTTATCAGCACGACTATTTCCTCTTCATTGTGGCCAGTCTCTAACTTTCGGTTTCGGTTACTTTTAAACCCTGAATGATCTTTTCAGCACACGTACTAAAAGGATCATCCTGGGTCAATGCCCTTCCCATGCAGGGAAAAAATATCATATTCTCTCACCTGAGATCTCATGAGAGTCGTGACCTGAGCTTCAGGCACAACTGTTTCCCCTTGCTAGCCAGTATTTCGGTTCAGATATGGCCCAGGATGATCCTTTTAGCACGTGTGTTAAAAAGATCATTCTGGGTTTAGAAATCACCGAATCCGATAGTTAGAGACTGGCCAACAAGGGGAAATAGTCAGTTAGGCTCGGGTAGCCGCTGAGCTGATACAATGAAACCCAATAAATGGAGTGTGCCATCTGACAAAATCTTAATTAAGCTTTAATTCTTACACAAAATATGTGCTTTTGTGAAAGCTGGAAAAAGCTTTAAAATGCACTTGGCACCGGACTGAAACCGTGCAATAGCTTTGATCTAGGCCGGGTTGTAAAGATTCCCAGAAGGAGCTCAATCATTTAAACAAGCTATATATGTTAATGATGACATGCACTCATTAGTCATTACTGCAAGTGTAATGTGTATCTAGTGTTCATTTATTGTTAACACAGTTTCCCATATGAGTTATGTCCCTTCCTCAGTAATTTTTCATCTCTCATTTCACCGGAAACAGCTGTTTACCAATCATGGAGTTTCAGGTTTTGTCGTCGCGGGCCGCTGCTTCGTAAATTTCAACCAATCAGAGCTGGCAGTGCATGCTCGAGTGATCCGAGGACAATGTGATTTTAATTAAAATATGATCATCCTTCCCTAAATATAGATGTAACTACTGCAGTATATAGTGTAAATTCTAGTTCTTGCATGATCAACCACATTACAAGTACCCGAGTTTTAAAATATGTTTACTAACTCTTGCACCCTTCTAACAAACAATTATTGTTCGTTTCAATAATTCAGTATGCATTCATTTGATACAGTAATCCGTGAGTTAAGATATGATGATCCGACGCAAGTCTCTCCATTGCATTCAATATATTACATTCTTCATTTGCTTCTATTTCGGTTAAATAAGGCTTTATTGAGCATGTGTCTTATTCATGAGTATTTTTCAGCTGCCAGGTGCGACAGGTAGCATTTGAAAGTGCTTGAATGAATGCGTAGTGTACATATTAGGCCGGACTTTCTTAACTTCTCCCCCGTGCGACGTATTGTGCGTGCTTTTGAATTGGATTTATACATTCACGAACCGACCGAATCAGGAAATACAGATCGGCTGTTTATTTGTTTCTGATACATTGCCGTAATATGGGTGTTGTCAAAACAAGCTTATACAATTTGAAATTAATTTCACCTATAATTCTAGTCGTGATGGTAGCGGAAACTTGCTTGCTAGACAGGATTTTGGTCAAACGATCACAGCCGTCGAAAATTGTAACTGGCCTAAAAGACCCAGGCAAGTCTTGAAAAACACATCACGACATTTCTCAAAAGGCTATATACGTTTGATAATTGATATTGTACTGATGAAAAATGTCCTTTACTACTTTAATAAATGGTAGTTTTTCCTTTGTTATAAGTTGATATTCATCCATATTTTATTCCTCCATACAGGGACCTATACCGACACACGACCCCGTAGCAGCTGTAGCAGTACCTCCAGTAGCAGCAGATCTAAAGTTATGTACAGGAAACTAACGGAACAACTCATCCTCCAGCGGCCAATTAGTGGTGCTCATCCAATCAACCAGACTGTCAAACTGTTTAATTTTGTAAGGTAAGTTCCAGGACCGAATCAGGAATACTGGTCCCTGATTGGCTGATAACCAGTCACGTGACCTAAATAATGAGTTCTGATTGGTTGTTTATTTGTTTCGGTCGGTTCCTGGTAAGTTCCAGATCGTACGTGAGTTCTCAATACTGAGCTTGTGAAATTTTTAACACGGTCCTTAATCCTTATTGGTACTGCAGCTGCAGACAGAGTTGATCGTGTAAAATACTTGCTTGATGTGAACTAACGCGATTCTGGCTACATGTCTGCATGTTGCAGATGTTAGTAGTACATATTCAGTTCACTTGTTTCAAGGATCATCATAAGCTTTTGGCCGCTCAAACTACTCTAACTTTCAGAGATGTAACAGGAAATAGCCTTCAAAAAGCCAGGTCGGAAAGACAATACTTACACAGTAATTACAGCACCACCCTAAATACTCCGCAAAAAATAGTCGGTAAGTACTTCATTTATTCGTGCTATTAGTTCACATGATGCTCATTTGATTGTTTTTAACGTTTTAACTGCTCACAATTTTGTGATATATTTTAGGATTTAGCCTGGTAACAAAGGCCTGGAGAGTGAAGTCAGGGGATCATCACCGACGTGGCCCCCTTAAACGAGGGTCAAGTAATGTTAGTGATCAGGGAAGCTGCGGATCATCTCACTCTACAGGCAGGTAATACACATAACCGAAGAAAAATCGTTGACCGAGTGGTAACCAAGTGATTTTTGGTGGTCCGTGCAATATCACCTGTGTATGTTCGTGTGGACCTAAATTTTTCAATGAAAACACATATCATTCACTATGTTTTGAGCACTCTCAGCTGTTTGCATTTTTATGCACCAACCTTTATTCAGAGCATGGTAAATGACCAAGCTCAAGATTTTAATTTTAATTTAATTTACAAAATTAATAATTACATCGAATTGAAATTTTAATTATGGTTCTGCGTCTTGTTTTCAGGAAGTATGTACTTAAAGTGAGAGTGGACAGACTCAGAATTGGACAAGTTTGTTGGAGGTATTATAGAGATTAGCTCTGCGAGCATTTTGCCTATTTGCCGGTCAAAATCGACCAACATATCACTGAGCTGTTTTTCTCGCTTGCGCCCATGACGTCACAGCCAAAATTTAGAATACTGGATAGAAACAATCCTTGTGTTTTACTAACATCTACACAGTGAGGTTTACATGTTCACGGATCCAAACAATGCAAATCCAATCAATACAAATCAGCAAATTGCTGATATTTAGTAGGTGTTAGTAAAACACAAGGATTGTTTCTATCCGGTATTCTAAATTTTGGCTGTGACGTCATGGGCGCAAGCGAGAAAAACAGCTCAGTGATATGTTGGTCGATTTTGACCGGCAAATAGGCAAAATGCTCGCAGAGCTAATCTCTATAATACCTCCAACAAACTTGTCCAATTCTGATTCTATGAAAATACATATCCGATGCACTGGTATACATATATATCCCGGCAGTACAAATTTTGTGTCGCAGCGGGTCGCGCGTGTGTTGATAGCGGGAGGGTGTTTTCCAGGTGAATTTGCACGCTGTTTTGATATATCCCGCAGGTAATGTACAGTGTACGATTTATCCCTACAGAGGGATCAATTTGTGTGTAACACACCACCGTAGTAACGAGTAGTGTTAAGGGCGCCAAAAAGTCTATTTCATGACAGGAGGGAATGGGGCAGAGAGAGGAATAGTTGAGAGACAGAAAGAGAGCCAATAGATCAGCATTCCGATATCTCATATTGTGATAACGTTTGATAAAGTTGTTTTGTGTCTTAGGGACTGTGTGTACACTATATTTGGCCAATTTGTGTGTCTTTGAAATGTGTCTTGTACCCTTTCTCTCTGTAATACGACTTGTGGTATGTTCCAAAAATGCTTGTTTGTTTCTTTTGCAGCTTGTAGCTCTTGTAAAATTTGTACTGCCGGGATATATAATGGTTATGCCCTCGCACGCTGTACTG
>AVPN01000305.1:21059-38423 GCA_000695325.1 Pleurobrachia bachei | reverse complement strand
CCTCTGTCTTTCCCTCTCTCTATCTCTCTCTCTCTCTCTCTCTCTCTCACTATCGGTAATTTCAGATGTATAGCGAGACAGATGGCGAGCTAATTGGAGACAGTATCGACATTCAAGTGATTGAAGAGCAGACGAGAAAGAAGCCAAAAAGAGAAAAAGGTGAGGGTGTTTACAAACTGTCTCCTGAAAGATTTTTTAAGGTGACCCTAGAAAACTTCTCCTTTTTTATTTGACTATAAACTAAAAAAACTCTTCCCATGTTCAGAGGCCAAAGAAACAAAGAAGTTGGACGATATATTTAAGAAGACTGCTGCAATTCCCTCTGTCTACTGGTTACCACTCTCGGAAACAGAGGTAATCTCACTAAAACACTACCCTACTGATGATTTGTTATGTAGGGGTATATCATTACGTGACGCTAGATACCAGTTTCCATTTTATAACTGGAGCGTAAACTGCATTTCTATTTTCTACCTATACCATGTTTTTGTTCTAAATATATTCCCTTTCACAGGCGAAGGAGAGAGCTGAAGAGAGAGCAAAAGGGAAGCCCCGATACTTTGTACCCGAACCAGAAGTAGAGACTGAGTATGCTAAACCCAGAGCCATCCCACGATGGAGGACGCCCGAGAGGTCCAGGAGGCGATAAAGAGAGGGTGTGATTAGTGATAGGGACAGTGTCGCGGAGAGTGAGAGAGAGAATGACAGTTGTTGTGCCAGTTGTTTTATTATATCATGTATCTGTTTATTCTTCAGGAATTATTGAGTATGTCTACTGCAAAAAGGGTGCTATCTCATGATATTCTATTTCCCTGTCTCTCTCCGATCTTGAGATGGCATCCTTTATTGATTGAACGACTTGGATTTCACATAACTCACAAAAAACATTGTAGAAACAATTACAAAACACTCACAATTAGAAGTAAAAATAAATCTTATATTTCTCCTCTAGTACCTAATAATTGTCTATCAATCTAAATTTTATTGGTCCTGCCACATGAGGAATAACGCTAGTTTGTTCATCATGGCTCTTCTCTGTTTGTCTGCAGATTTTCTCATCAGAAGCTTTTGTCTATCCCGGAATCCACGTTCCCATTCCTTTCTCACCATATCCACATTAGTCTGAAGGTGTGGAAGTGGGTTAGTACCTTCTATATCCTAAACTTCTATCCTAAATAGCCGGATCAATCATAAATCATCAAGGACAAGATCACACAAAATTTCACTTACCGTTTCCTGTACTGGTTGTATTTGAGTTTTGAGATGTCCCAGAAGGTTTGTAAGATTCTTGTTGTTCTGTCGAATAGTAGAATACTGGGTTTCCATCTCTCTAAACATCTCCACTTCTTTTCTAAAAAAAACGGGAGATTTCAGATGGGGTCGGCGCCAGACAGGGAGGTTTTGGGTGAATGTTGGGTGAGGGGGATTTAGCGCTGAAAAGGGGCGATGGTGTTCGAGCGCGCGGCGGTGTTACGGTCAATGCTAACAATTGCAACTTACCTTTGCACAGAGCGCAATGTGTCCTCCACGCGAGATAGTGTGTTTTCAACTTTGCCCTTGGACAGGGAAACGGCTGGACCACTGTGGAGAGATTTGGGTTTAGAGTTTTGGAGTAAACTCGGTAGAACAGTGGAAGCTGGAGGAATTATCAAAATGAATATTTACCCTCGAATATTGGAAATACAAGTTCTGAAGTGTTCCGAAATTGATGATATGAAGGCGTCGGTATCTTTTTTTAATGTCTGAAAGGAAATATCTTATCAGTTTCAACCGTTTGACAAAAGAGAAAGAAACGGTATTTGTAACACTCGACGTACCTCTTGCTGCTTGCGTCTTTGGTTTTGGAAAGTTTGCAGTGGGTACTGTTCGAAGGACGCCATTTCCAATTTGCCTAAAGAATGACGAAGTCCCCCGCTACGACTTTTCCCAACCACTTAAATCTCCCGAAAAACCGACGAATAATCATTCAGTTTTACTTTAATACTGACATGTAGACATAGATTTGATGAAAACCATATTTACCTTGGGTTGGTTGGGTGTCCCAGCTGAATGCACCTGTAGTGCTGCTACAGCTCTCAGGAACTGCTGGCAGAGAGGTGGACCGGCAAATCATTTGGAAGCAATTCTCCAAATTAAACTCCCCTGCAGCCCGAATAGGAGGAACATCAGAAGGAGGAGAGGGGGTTATTGGGGCCTCCTCCTCTGGGGACGGTATAACCAGGGGTGACATGTCTTCTACTGGTCCTAGAGCCGGGAGAGCTGGGGAATCGACCATGTATCGGTTAGTTGGGGATGAGGAATGGAACTGTGGTGAAGCAGCAGTTGGAGAGGAGGGATGGAACTGGGGTGAAACAGCAGTAGGAGAGCGGCCAAACCCAAGAAGAGGGGAATTGTGTTTGACAGGTGACCCAACTAGGTCCATTGATGAATGCTCCTCCCCCTGAAGTGGATCTGCGGGTGTTGGTGAGGGTGGGCCGAGTGCCCTGGATACGATATAAGAGAAGGGATCAGCAGCGGGGGGTGTCGCACTGTCTTCTATCTCCTCCCCTAACTGCACCCCACCCGCCTCCATACAGTCAGTTAGTTCCCTAAATTGGGCCACTATCTCCTGCTCCGTGACCTGGGCTGTGGGTCTCATTTGTACAGTGGTGCTCCTGGACCTGCCCCATACCTCCTTTAGGGGAGATGTCTCACGGGCTGATGGTTCTACCTGCACCCCTGATCGACACGACTTACCAACCTCTACTTCTAGAGAGGTCGAACTGTTGATGAAGTTCAGCATTTCTTGGACCACGTCTAGATTCCTGTTAACCTCTTCATCGTTCAATGTAGGGGTGCGTTTTTCTGCTTTGGAGCGCTTCCGTTTCCTCTGATATACTTTCTCACAAAGCCGTTTTGAGGTCGCTTCCTCGGCACCTAACATACTTGTCTCCACTGCCTCGATAGGAGACTCAAGTTTCTTTAACAATTCTTCAGCTGCCGCAGCACCTCTCTCTGCAGCCCGTTTTGTGCCAGTCTGTTCAGTTGGTGTTGCTAGTACTTTAGGGGACTTCCTCGCCTTGTTTTTGGATTTCAGTGCTGCAGGAGGGGTCTTCTCAGACGGTTTACTAGTTTGTTTGGTTACAGGCGATGTTTCGGGTGACTGTTTGTTTGTCTGGGGTGGTTGTTTATTTGTCTGCTTTGGTGAGATCTTTACATCTTTCTGGGGTGACAGCACCTTATTTTCTTTATCCTCCTCTCCCATTCCTTCCAATTCCCCCTCCCCCTCTACCTCCATCTCATGCAACTCCATCATTTCGGGAGGTGGCGTCATTATAACACCTCCCAGACCCTCCTGGGACGGTGGGGAGGGGGCATCTGCAGGGGTTATATCCTGTAGCACCCTCGTCTCTAGTACCGGACTAGGCTCCCTTGTTCTAGCGCTACTGAACGCTGATTCAACTCCCGTCTTGAAGGAAAATGGAATTCCAGTGGTGTCAGTAGAGGGAATGACCCGGGGAGGAGGTTGGACAGAGATGCTGGTTGTCGTGGAGAATTCAGAGGGTGCTTCTGTGTCTGAACCTGGCTCTTTGTAACATATCTTCTTGGATTTGGCTGCCCTCTGAAAGGAAGGAGTGTTAGACATGTGTATTGTATGAGTGTTCTACTCCAACCGCCCTGTTAAAAAAGGGTCTTTCTTGTACTGGCCAAAGGAATTACAGTAGAGGAATTACAGTAGAGGATGGAATACGTACCCTTGAGCTAGCTCGTGTTCCTCTTGTGGGCGGTGGGGGTGTTGGAGACCGGGATCTAACTTTCTGAAAAAGGGTAGGGGTGTTGGGGACCGGGATCTAACTTTTTGAAAAGGGTGGAGTGTTGGGGACCGGGATCTAATTTTCTGAAAAAGGATGGGGGTGTTGGGGACCGGGATCTAACTTTCTGAAAAAGGGTGGGGAGTTGGGGACCGGGATCAAACTTTCTGAAAAATGGTGGGGAGTTGGGGACCGAAATCTAACTTTCTGAAAAAGGGTGGGTGTAGGGTCAATTCTCATAAGTACTTTGAAATAATAGTCTGATAACTCATCATTGTTGTTGACCTTTGAATGTACTTGGCTAATTCTAGGTGGAGAAATTTCAGTTCCAGAATCGTCTGAGAGTTCAACATTTTCAGATACCTTGCGTTTTTTCTGTTTAGGTTTCTGAAAAGAAGAAAGTGGGTCAAATACGCACCAGAGAATTATTCAAAGATCAATAGTTTGGTTAAACTCTCAAATTTATCAGTGTTCCACCAATATTTCCCCAATATTCCACCAATACCTTATCTTTTTCGGCATCACGAAGAGTCTTCTTTGCGCTTTTCTCTGCAGCCTGTTTCTCCTTTTTCGTTTTGAACCCTCCCTTTTTCCGCCTGCTCTTGCCCCACGAATTATCTGATTCACAAGGGCTTTGTAGATCAAATCTGGATAGACTGGGACTAAACATCTCCACAGGCTTAGATTTATCTAGGAACTTCTTTTTCAGAATTGATTTCCGTTTTGTTTGAGATGCAGTAGGAGCTGCTGATTCCTTTCTCTTGATCGGTTTTGCCGGTGACATATCCACAACCTCCTCAAGCTGGTCCTCTTCTTTTTTCTCATTTCTGGATCTGGAGAGAACAAATCCAGCCGAAGAGTTCATTAGTTTCTTTACATCCCTGTCCCGCTGTGAAAAAGGGGATGGGAGAGAAGAAAGGAATTCATCCTCTGCGTTCATCAACTTTCTTTTGAAGGACCTGTCTTTTTCGAGGGGAGGTTCTGGGGACTTCTCCTGCTGAGGAAGTGCAGGAGAACTCAGGGCGGCAATCTCGTGATTAATCATTTCGAGGTCTGGGGAACTCTCTAGACTAACCGCAGGTTTCTTTTTTTTCTTTCCCTTGGGATTGTTGGTTATTGTCAACTTTTCCTCTGGAGTTTTTACCTTGTCTCCTCCGACGCGAATAACAGGATTTTCAGCGAACTCAAGAGACTTTTTCCGGCCTCTCGTTTTCCGAGCAGGCGATCCCTTCTTTTCCTTTTTTACCTCAGCTTTCACTACCTCGCGCCTCGATTTGATTTTCTCTTGTTTTATCTTCTCGATCTTGTTTTCCTCTTTCATCTTCAATTCATCCTTCAATTTCGCAACCTCTTTTTCCATATCAACCTTATCTCCCTTCATCTGATCTCCCTCCTCAACACAAGGCATCATATCTTGAATAGTGTCATTTAACTCCAGACCACTGTCATCTAATTGAGGTTTTGTGTAGTCGAACGAGCTGGACATCCACTCTGACTGGGGACAGGAGTCAGGAACTCGCTGTGTCTCGGGAACTGCACCTGCAGTAGTGAGGTCTTCAGTGGGCAATGTTTCTTGGAGCAGAACTCCTACGCCATTCCAGAGAAGTTGACGTAGTAGAACTCTGAGGGCCTGGGGCAAGGTCTCTTCAACTATCTCATCTTGAGATTGGGCTAAAGTGTCTTCCACTACCTGGGACCGAGATCCTGACTGAGAGGAAGGTCTGGTGCCACTTTGAGAGGAAGGTCGAGATGGCTGGGAGGGTGGGATTGGTTGGGACCCTTCTGGTTTCACTGGTCTGCTCACGACGGATGATTTCATATCCTTGATACTGATACATTCCAGAGAAACATCACACCTGGACCCTTTTCTCTCATCTTGAGATGACAGGTTCACTTGGTGAGGTCCAATCAGCCCCAAAATAGGTCCCTTAGGATCAGGGTCCGCTGCCAAAACGAAGTGTAGTGATTTGCAGTCGCCCTTTACAGAGTCCAAGAGGGCACTGACAGGGACTTTTAGCTGTAATGCCAGATGAAAATGGCCGCTTTGAAATGCGTGTTCGTGTTTTGTAATGTCAACTGGACGAACTTGCAGTGTCTCATATTCCCCCTGAAAGAACAAACTTGAAATTAGAGGTGGGGAGGATCATGATCAGGACCTAAATGTCATTAAAACTTGGTTTATGTACTATTCAGCTTTTAAATCGATGATCACTAAATAAATTGTAGTTGACCACTCACATCATCCTCCCCAGAGTTGACATAAATTGAAAGGGACTGTGACCCAAAGTTGATGTCCAGCCATTGCTGATGTTCCGGAATTTTCAGCTCCCCTTTGGGCGTATAAACTCTCTCACATTTGAACGAGTAAACCCTGTGGGGAGAACATGGGTCACATTTTGTGAGAATTATATTGGGCTGCTGTGTATTGGGGGATGCTGTTATGATACTCGTTAGAAAAAAGATAAACGTGGGATTGTCGGAGCTGCTACTTACATTCTCTTCTCCACAGTAGAGTTTAGAACATTCAGGAAAACCCTGCAATCCTTCTCAAACTGAGCATCAGATATCTTAGTGAGAAGTTCACTGAGTTCCCGTTGTTTAAACAGTTTAGATGCATACTTGGCTCGTTTAGCGACCCCAAACAAACGGCAGGTCAGCTCTACGAGGCTGGTCTGTAGCTCCATGTCACCTGCGGTGAGGACACACTCTCCCAACTGTAACCAGGTTCCCTTTATCTCGCTGTGAGTCGAGAGAAACTTGTGGAACTCCGCACCTTGGACATCCAGTGTTTCATTTAGTAGTCGAGCAGCCTAGGAGGGTAGAAAGATTTAGTATTGTAGCAGCCTGGGAGGGTAGAAAGATTTAGTAGTCGAGCAGCCTATAGGAGGGTAGAAAGATAAAATATTTAGTATTCGAGCAGTCTAGGAGGGTATAAAGATTTAGTAGTCGAGCAGCCTAGGAGGGTAGAAAGATTTAGTAGTCGAGCAGCCTGTGAGGGTGGGTAGATTTAGTAGTCGAGCAGCCTAGAAGAGTGAGTACTCATTATAGTCAGCTGTCAGAGTTACAACACGAACTACAATCTAACTGAAGCCAGTTGTTTACCTCTAGGCGGATATCGTATTCCAATTTCCCATCTTGGTCGATTGTTAGTGAGAATAAAAGTGGAGCGAACAGGTGCGATACTTTCGGTGTTCTCTTCAAGTGGATTACTCCCTGAAAATTCAAAATATGTCAATGGAAAAACAAGGAAAAACAAGGAAAAACAAAATCAGAAGTGATCTGAAACATACCAGACAACAAAAGTAACACGCTAAGCGAAGGATGAATTTCGTGTCACAAATTGAAACATGGCATGAAAATTGGTATATCGCTCGTTAAGTAGACATACCAGGATGAGCTCTAAATAGAGATTGTATGCGTGATGATGGTGTTTCACCCCTCTAAGACAGGTCAGAGGGACACCTCGAAGGGCTGACACCACTTGGTCGTCAACAGCTTGGTAGTTTTTGTAGGGAAACAGAGAGAGAAGTAGTGTAAAGAGTTGGCAGACAGCTTCTCCGTCTCGTGATTTACAGGCCTGGACAGAGAAAGACGTTTACAACTGTAATAACAACACACAATTAAATTTTAGTTTAGTTTTATCAGACGACAGACGCTAACGTGGTGCCATGGGGCACCACTCTGTTCTCTTTCACACAGGTGATCAGTTTGGGAGTCACCGCGTCACACCGCTCAAAGAGCTTGGTAGAACGTCGGCTTAGTATTACCAACCAACCAACAACACAGTTTTCAATTTTGTAAACAAATGGCAAGAGGTTTTTACCGATGTTACGCAATTACCTCTTGAACAAGTGAGATAGCTTTGATAAGGCATCGTGGTGTGGTAAGTGGGACAATTCCTTTACTGGTAGCTCTTAGAAGTGAGGCTTTGTTCTCTTGGAAGTTACATAGTAGATTGTACAACTGAAATAGAGCAAATTAGCTACTTTGTTAAATGTTAATGAAACTCGGTCGGATTGGGGCAGATGCTTGCCTAGTAGCTAGACTCTGTTTACAAAAAGGAGGCTGGAGGGTAGAACATAAATAGTAGTTTCAAGGATAATTATTAACTCACATGGTCATCATTCATTGTCACGTGATGTTCATTGGTTTTCCTAAGCTGTAAAAAGTCAGTTTTCAGTTAAATACAATAGGACGGCAGGATGATGATCAATAAATCCCTTGACGTATTACGAATTAAGTTTCTCTCCTAGAATCAACTTTTTTTCTATAATTACAGTAGGGCAACTTGCAATAATCGTTGTCTCACACTGACTGTACATCGCGCAACCTCGCTACGCGAGGCCGCTACGCGGCCTCACGTAGCCGCACCGGGCCTTCGGCCCGGTGCGAAGAGGAGGGTCTTATATGAGACAAAATAATCGGGGATCGATGAATCGCGGCTCGCTTACGCTTTCGGCCCGGTGTGAAAGCCGACATGGATAGATTAGAAACAACCGGTTACCCGACCCACTATTGAAAACATAGATTATCAATACAAAGCAAGGGCGACCGATAGACACTAAGTCGGTGAGCGAAGTGTCCAGCGGAAGCCTTGACGTATGCTACACGCCCTTCTAGGAGGAGTTGAAAACGCGCGCGCTAGGGACCTGCAGCGCATGTCAAGCGGAAGCCTTATCCGAAAACATGATTGCTTGCGGAGGCCTGTCAAACTTTTTGTCAAACTGGTTTTCCGCATTTAATTGTTTTCGCGCGCTACGTTTAAAATGATAAAATGCGTCGCATTTTGTCGGGCCAAGACGCCAACCTGAGCGCCGCGCGGCCGGCCACAGCAAAATTGTGTGTCATGAAGTTAAAAAAAAATATATATATAAAAAAAATAGTCATGAAGTTAAATTTTTGAGTTGGCCAACGACGTTGGAATGCGCTGCAATCCCCTCATCAGAGGGACCTGCAGCGTATGTCAACCAACGACGTTGAGTTGACCTCACGTGAGTGCCGACAAATAGTTTTTAGGGCTAGGGGCGGGGGTTAGGGCGGGGTTAGGGCTGGCCCGGCTGGGGATAGGCCTTGGCACCTTCTACCAGATAAACTTTAAATCAAAGTCTTTAATTCGGGATGAGGGTTAGGGATTAGGATTAGGGTTAGGGATATACGCCAATCCCCAATCCCTTTGCTAACCCTAACCCTTCTCTTCTTCCCAGGACATGGACACAGAAAAAGCAGACGAACTCCTCCAATACTCAAATGTACACCGTGATCTCCCACTCGTCTTCGGCGAGGAATTACAGGAAGTGACAAGGATGAATGACGTATCCATCACCACGAAGGAAGGGACGATCGTCTGGGCTAATTCCATGATTCTCTCCCTGCATAGCGCTGTCGTCTTGACCAGGGTTTTGGAGCAAGAAAAGGTGGCTGGACAAAAAAGAACTCGCGCCAGTGTCACTCTACCAAAGCCGCTGGAATTGGATTTAAGAGAGTTCACTGAGATAGCTGTCCGTGATTTTGTCACTCTTTGCTACGGCGGAAGTCATATCGATTCTGTGGATATTGGAACAGAAAACCAGCGAGAGTTGTTCATGATTGCTAAAGATCTAAAGGTCGACTGGATGGTTAAATATGTCTCAGAAGAATACGAGGATTATTGGTGGGACCAGACGTTTGAAGTTGCCTGGAGTATGTTCAGTGATGCTGCCGAGTTTCTTCAAAAGTACGACGACTGGGACTGTAGAATTATTACTCCATTGATTAACGAAAAGGACACAACTTTACGCAATAAGCTGATCAACCATGCTATGCAAAAGAGGAACGAGTTGTCCGGAAGCTTCATAACTCTGTGTACACGGCTATCTCTTTTGCAAACTTTCATTGAGTTCCTCGCACTAAAAGTTCCGAACGAACCACTGACGGCGAACGAGCGGCTCCTTTTCACAGAGAAATACCTTGGGGATCTGAAACTGTTGAAAGATGGGGATGAGGTTTTCAAAAAGGTCGTAGAGTTGGCTAAGACTTTTAACGATTTAGATGTCAAAGCAGCGGTTAAGAAAGCTCTCAATAGCAAGCGATTGCCTAAAAAGCAAGGCGAACCGAAATCTCTTACATCATCATCTAAGCCTTCAACTCCAGTTCCTACTTTTCTTAATGGAGCTGACCTGCTGAAGTTTACCAATCCGGTCGACCTACTTGAGGCGTTGCTTAAGGATAAACGAGTGACCACGTTCCAATTATTTATTGATGCTATCCTTTTCTGGGAGTTTTTCCAAGGGTTTGAGTTTGATAGGAGTACCGGTAAATCTTCATTAAAAAGCCTTCTACGCTTATTCAGCCCGGATGCACGGCGGCTTGTGGCGAAAGCGGTGGCGAGTACTAAACTTGGAAGGACTAAAACCTCTGCACCCTTTGAGCTATTTAATAAAAACGGGCAAACTTTCAGTAGAAAATGCTGGAATCTCTTTCGTCCTTCGGGTGATCCTAAAATGAGTTGCTTCACTGCGCTGAAGGGCACTATGAAATTTTCGATTTCAGACTGGATGAGAGAGATGGCTTACGGGTTCCCGCTTACTCAGACGGTGAAGAAGGCTGAGCCTTGCAAAACGGGATCTGGGGAGTGCCGAGTAATGTTTCATTTCACCTGCGGGCAATCCAAACCTATCAACATCAGGAATATGTGGCATGATGATCCAGCGAAGAACTGCCACTATCACGAGTTAGAGAACTTTCACCTCTATCTTCATATTACGGGTGTGGAAAATGACTTCACTTATCTGCTACCACTTTCCTGGTGGAATGGGGACTGGCAGGTCTTTGAAAAGATTGTCCTGATCCCAGGGATGGAAGCTGAGCTTTACTTGTGCCTGCCAGAAAACTCATGGGACGATAAGTAATAGAGCGTTCTAGTCGGGTTTGATAGATGTTTCATGAAATGTTTTTAAAAACTGTTTTATAAAGCCTGTTGTCTGGCTCAAATTAGACTGGTAGCATGGTATTTAAATCAGGACAGAGAATTTTTTTTAAACTTGTTTTTATCAAAACCGCAGAACTAACTTGCTTGTTTTTAATAAATTATCATAAACTATTCAATCTGTATAACATAACTTATTTTTTATCAAATCAGTAACTTTCTATATAACAAGAAACCTTATTCAACTTTGTTTTCCTTCTTTACCATCATATCCCGATCTCTTGTACAACCCCCCCCCGCGGATGCCTTCCTTTTAGCGTGGCCTTTGTTGATTGTTGCTCTCAGTACTCCACAAACGCCAGTTTCAGGAAATGAGTTGTAGAATGTGAAGTCTCAGAAAATGATTTGAATGTTGAGTAGAATGTGAAGGGTCAAATTAAAAACAAAAATGTGGCGCTTGTCACAAAGTATGCCTGAAGGGGGTATGATCACAAGATATTCGCACCGTCCGAAGGCGAAGAAGAAATGGATAGTCAGAGGTTGGGAAGTGTCTGGGTAGTGTCTGAAGCATTAACGTAATGCTCTGGTTGTTAATTAAATACTTCGAGAAAAACAAATTTCTGTTTAAAGATTTGTATTTATAATACATTAACATAATGAAATTGTATAAGTTAATAAAAATAATAAAGGGGCATGCCGGCATTCGGTAGATTCAAAACATCAAATCATACAAAGCTAAGAATTGTAGTCATTTTGCGTCTGACCATTACTTTTAAATCTCTACTGAATAGTGTGTACAATATTGGGTTGCCAAAACAGTTCAGAAAAAAGAGGTAAATAGTTGCTTTAGACAGTGAGGGATGTGTACTGGATAGTCCTCCGAACCGTTTAGTCAATCCTGGCAGCCAGGAAATGATAAGTAACAGAGATAAACTCCCCACTGTAATAGTCGCCTGTCTTCTTCTCTGTTCCAACAGCATCTTAATACCCAATTTGGTTATTCTGACTTGGTTGTTTTTGCGGATTCTGCGGGTATACAAGATAGTCTTGCTGACCAGGACAACATTGCAAACTATGATGAGAGAAAAAGGGATGATAATGAAGATAAATGAGAACACGATATTCTCCACCCCACTGTAATTGTATTGGACAATACAGGTAGAGATGAGGGGGATGAAGGCTGCCTCTGTGTGAACAAAGAAACTCCTCAGTGCGAGGATGGAAGAGTATACCCAGAGAAGGTAACAGAAATACTTGGCGGTCCTCTTGAACAAGAGAGCACTCCTCAGGGGAAACAGAAGGAGAGATAACCGGTAAATGGTTAACGTGGCTACAATGTTAACATTAGCTATTGCAGATACCGATGCAGTCATTGCTGATATAAAACATAGTTTATCACCAAACACCCACTGTCTAGTTAGGTTGTTCACCGTGACTGGTAGTACCCTGGTGATAATGTACAGCAGGTCTGAGATGGAGAGATGCTTCATAAACTGCATGTTGACCGTGTTCACAAACTTGTTGTCGCCACTGGAGGTCAGCAGGAGGACGATGGAGTTTCCGAATCCTCCCAGGAGAAAAGTTAACAGGGAGTAAGTGAACAAAACACATTCCTCCAAGCCCAACATGCCTACTGCAAATGGAGGGGTTGCTTAGTGAACACTTGATCTACTGAACTCTCACAGAGCGTGATCATATCAGAAGAAAGACCACACCGTCATTTTATGAAATAAAATGACGGTGTGAGCCACACAAAATGAAAATAAGCTAATAAAAATGAAATGAGTTCGAAACACATTTTAGGGGGAATGGGGGTAGTCAAAACTGTGTTGTACCGTATAACCATACCAGTGGTTATACAACAAAGTTTCGGCTATCCCCATCCCCCTAGATAATGAACTTTTTGTCATTTTAACCCATTTCATATTTATTAGCTTGTTTTCAAACTTTGGCGAATAACTTACGCCGAAGTTTCTGGTTATCAACCAGCAAAAGCTAATAAAAACATCAAAACGATAGCTCTCTGACCTCCGTGTTATCACTTTTATCTGGTAACTGGTTAGTGATAAAGCTGTCAAACTACTGAAACATATTGACTTAACTAAAACTGATAGATTTACTTAAGCGAAGGCTCGGATGGTATCGCGAAGTAAACTACAGCTATACCAATAATTGAACGAATTCTTAAAATAGTTTTGTTGCATAACGTTATTCTAGCGAGCCTCTCATATTGATAAAATGGCTAGAGCGACAGAGAGGTTAGAATGACTTGACATGCAAGAAGCAACGCTGGTAAAGATATTTTCTAAATGGCTAAAATTCCCATAAAATTTATGGAAATTTTGGGAAAAGTTTGAGCAGCTTCAAAGGGTTGGCTTTACAAAAAATATTTGAGTAATAACTTAAAACATTTTCAATAGCAATAAATAATGTTTGATGACGCCGATTGCACTTATGAGGAGGCAAAGCCTATTCTGGATAAATTCAAAGAGATAGGGTTGAAGCCCTTTGGGAAGGACTGGAGAAAGGAAATGGATATGCATCCTTTGTTCATGGATAACGTGCCACAGGAAGTTCTTGACGGTAAGTTGCAGCTGGGTGAATTACAGTTGGAAGTATAATGGGTTTAGTAAAAATCAGGGGTGAATTAGTTGGAAATTGGTGATGGACCTACATTGTGTGTAGGGGAAGGCCGAAGGGAGGTGCAGGCAGTTAGATCATTTAAACCCCCTCTCATCAGGTGAGCTTGATAGAAAGAAATGGCCAGTATTAGCATCACATTTGGACATCATGTATGAGGACGATGATGATCCTGTCGGATCTGCCCAGTCTTACAAAGAGGATGGGAATAAGGAATATGTTAAGAAAACTAAGGAGGGATATTACAAAGCCATCATTTCTTATTCAGGTAGATCTGTGCACGCGAGCTTTCCTTATTTGGAGTGTTATTGGATATCGCTGCACGTGTTCCGACGTGGGTGTCAACTTGATGTCAACTTGATGTCAACTTGGTGGTGAAATTTAAATTGACTTCTTTTCCTAATTTCTAGAGGGGTTGAGTAAGGACTGTAAAGATAAGGAGTTGGATTCCCAGCTTTATTGCAACAGAGCCGCGGCACAGTTCTGCATTGGAAACTACAGGTACAATGGGATCTGTTAGTTTAGACAACTACTAAAATCTGGCTGTCTAGTTTTACCACATGTATGAACAATACAAACCACTAAAAGTTGTCTGTAGAAACTAAAGGGCACTAAATCCTTTTTGCTGTGCATTGTACTAAAAACTAGAACCGTGCTAAAAGCTAGAACACTTTGTTAGGAGAGCTACGGAAGACTGTGAGAAAGCGATGGCTTTAAATCCCTCCTACCTAAAAGCGGTGAATAGAGCTATCGAGTGCCAACTAAAACTAGGTGAGAAAGGGAATCCAGGCCGATATTATACACCCCAAATAGTTGCAACATATTGAACCATTATACCATGTTAATTGTTAAACCAAGTAATCGATACCCATTATAAACCATTTTATCGCCATTCCTAGGAAGGACCGCGGAAGTTCTAAAGTGGATCGAGAGAGGACTAGCGATAGACGGTGGCAATAAAGAATTACTTAAAGCGAAGGATAAAACTCAAAAGGTAACTTAGAGTGGGGAAATTATTACTGAAGGTGGGGACAAAGATTTACGTGACTACTGACGCAGTGCTCCATTTGAATTGACATTAGTGATCTCGATAACATGATGTTTTCTGATAGCAACTAAAAGAGGAACAGAGAGACGAGAGAAGACGGGCAGCTGCAGAGAAAAAGCGACGTAATGAAGAAAGAGATTTACTTGCCGCCATTAATTCACGACATCTCAAAATTTTCTTGCCGTCAGGTACTAAAGAAAAGATTACTTTCTCTCTCTCTCACTGGCTCCCTCTTTCTCTCATTTACTCGCTCTCTCCAAGTCGCGTGCGAATGACAAAGTGCGACAAATTTCACTAGACGAAGAAGGTAGCGAGGATCAGAGGACACTTGACAGCCTGTCGGTTGGGGACAAGAAGAGGGTGTTTATATCGGAGGATGGAGTACTAACATGGCCAGTTAAACTGATTTACCCGGAACACAAGACCAGTGATTTTATTGAACAGTTCAGAGAGGTATGTAAACTAACATATTATAATATAAAATAACATTATGTCTTATCTAGTGACGTATAAGATCTAGATGATTGAAAGCACTTATATCTGATTTATGGAGTGTGTCTCATTTATGGTGCGTATCTGACACGTCAAAATACAACCTTTAATTTGTGACGTCGTATCTCTCTCGCTGTCTCTTCCAATCTCTCCCTACTAAATAATTTATTTTATTGACATCAAAGAAAATCAGTGAGAGAGAGGGAAGAGATGGAGTGAGCGACTGTTAGAGAGATATAGAGCGAGCTGCGAGATATGTGTCGCGGCAAGGGCAATAAGTATTACGACATAAAATGCTGATAACTCATTACATAGCATGTCTTACTATTTCTTGCCCTTATCAAGACGACTACTTAGGCTCCATCATATTTGGCCGCCCTCATAAAGCGTTGCTCAAAGCGTTGTCCACGACGTCTAGAAGACGCCACTCCGTTGACATTGAATGCTTTTTTGTACGTCTTCTACACATCGTGGACAACGCTGCGGGCGTCGCTGTGTGCGCGGCCTCACTGCAACTCTGATCTCCCTCTCCCAGGATACAACTCTGGCAGAGTACCTTGGAATCATGTTCCCACCCCACGGGGAGAGTCCTCCCTGGGATAAAGAGGGCACCTACACGCTACCCAACCTAACCGCTGTGTATGATGGTACGTGCTGCAACGACCCCCTTTCCCACCCTTTCCCTTCCCCGATATAGAGAAAAAAATTGCAGTGCCCCGCCCTACTACACCTACTTATACTAATGCACCTGAAATTGTTAAAACCGTTTCCATTATCAAGACGCCCTCTCTATTTTAAACTACTATTTCCTAGGTACTGAGGGTAAGGTGGCACTAAACCTGGACGATCCTCTACTGATCCTTCTTCAGAAACACAACGTCTTGATATCAGCGGGCACCCCAACTTTTGAAATACACTGCAAAAATAAACAAGCAGGGAGTTGAAAAGAAACAATTTTAAAACTTTTTAGTTTGTTTGGGAAGAAATAGGAGTGTGTGTTACACTTTCGAGTCAAAACTAAATTATTTTCTTGGGTTTTATTAATTTATTTTTCTCTGTCAGCTGCAGTGGGTTAGTGATAATAATGTGAGTTCATTTATCATTGACTTTGTTTTACAAGTTCACTCGCTTTCTTTTTCATGCGTCCCTTCAGCTTCCTTACAATTATCGATATAGACAAGAGAATAAGAACTATTATGACGGACTATCTACATATATATTTTCTAGTGCCAATGTAACAAGGCGTGCGTCTCACTGAGAGATCAAGTGCTAGATGGACGGGTATGAAGAGTGGGATTTCGTGCAGGTCCTGGGAGAGGGAGCCTATGGGGAAGTGAAGTTAGCAGTTTCGGAAAAAACACAGGAACAACTGGCAGTTAAAATTATAGGTATGCCGCGTCGGACCCTGATTTAGTTCTTTACTAAGAGGTTTGAAAGCGGCAACTGACAATTGAGTAAGTACTATGTACTGCATAAAAGTTGATCAACTAGCCCCTTCTATAATTCAAAGATGTAAAATTGTGACTTCTCCAGATGTTACTAAGGATGATACTGTGGCGCAAAACGTTAAAAAGGAATGCACTTTACTAACAATGACTAAAAATGATCCACACCCAAATATTATCAGGTATGCATACCTTTTAGCAGTCTAGACTCTTTACTTTTACAGTCTAGACTCTCGACTCTCTAGACTCTAAAACTTTCTTCTGTTATAAGAGCTTTGTTTCTCTCGTTATTCCTTTCTCTCTCTTTCTCACTCCGGCGCGAGATAAACGGATGACGAACCAGACTGGAGAGTACATCATCATCTCTCTCTTCAGGTTTATAGCATACAAGAAGAACGGGCCGACTCACTACATTTTTCTGGAGTTTGCTAGTGGTGGAGAATTGTTTGACCGGATAATTCCAGAAGAGGGCATGGAGCGGATATTGGCACAACGATACTTTCAACAACTATGCTTTGGTTAGTATATTGAAAATAGATCACTACATACCCCATTCTCCAAGACAGATCAAACTATGACAAACTGAGGACATGTATATTGTATGATAGGGTAGAAAACGGAATTGATATAAATTATAAAAGGTGAGAAAGGGCGAGGACTCCTTACTTGTCAATTTGACAACCCCAGTGTCAAACTATTTTCAAAGGCAGGTCAATGACAACTGATAAAAATCTCTGAGAGATAATTTTGTTGACAAATTGAGGAATGACGTACTAATAATAAACTAAAAGGACGAGTATGACAGTGTTGAGAACGGAATTAAAATATACAAATATGACGATGGACGGGAAATAAAGGACTTGAATTAATAGGTTCATTCCGATAATACGAGATAACGGAAATGAAAATAGTAAAATTTTGTTGACAGACATTTTAATCAATCCTTCCCCCAGCCTCACCCTTCATTCAGACAACTTTCCCTCTATACGACAGTTTTCCCCCATGCAACTAATCAAGACCACTCACTATCATATCACCCCCCCC
>AVPN01000305.1:0-19802 GCA_000695325.1 Pleurobrachia bachei | reverse complement strand
GGGCATCCTGTTGAATATTGTATCATCTTCCGAATCAGTCGCAGTATTGAATTTGAAGGGCCAATCCAAAGACAATGTGTTGGTTTGCTTTGATATCTGGAGTGAATTTGAACTAAAAATGTTTTGCAATGTATTTCTAAATATGACTCGCTGAGTGAGTTCAAGGGCAATTTTATGAGTGATAATTCAATTGTGTTTTACAAAACGAAGTGTACTTTTGGTCTTGTGTTTTTAGAAGATATTACAGGCGAATGGCGATTAAAATGTAAATTTCATTTGACCTTCTTACTTCACCAAATTGAGATACCTTGTTTGATCCTTTGTTAATCGGAATTAGGGCAGGGACAGACATGTACTGTCAGGTAAACAGTAAATGTTGTCTTGATCATCATCTGGTGTATTTTCCCACGGTCAGACGTAACGCGCGAACGCCCGATGCGTTTAGTGTAGGAGATTTTGGGAAATTTCGCGCGGATCACGTACGTTAACACGAGACCAAGGCAACATTTACCGCCTACCACTACGTCTATAGTGTGTCTATAGTGCGTCTATAGTGCACTTTTTGGGGTGGCTAGTGCTGCTATAATGCGGCTATACTGCTTCGCGTTTATAAAAATGCGTCTATACTGCGTCTATACTGCGTCTATAATGCGTCTATAATGCGTTTCAGTGCTGCTGGCAAAATTGCGTCTATACTGCGTGCGTCTATACTGCGTCTATACTACGTCTATAATGCGTCGGCAACGCGTCGGTACTGCGTCTATAGTGCAAAGCCCGCAAATCGCAAATTGCCACATTTCACCGGATAAACTTAACTTCTTTTTAATTTTGTTTAAATGCAGATTGCAATTTGTAGTTGCTCGAGGGAATGATTTTGCCCGGTAAACTGGGGTTCCAGTAAATCGGGGTCAGACTTGTACTACTGTATACTGCTCTTGTTTCGACCATTATGATATATCTGTCGATTAAATTTTGTCAATTTAAAATCTTGATACAGCCAATGCTCATAGCCCAATCGCAGGTCACACAAAAAATTGCATTGCTCGGATGGGTAAAATCTAGGTGCCTTCCATTGCTAAAAATTCGATCATCGATTTTGGCGGTCTAGACGGGTATGGCCTGTGTATGGTCTGGTTTGTTATGTTCTAACCCCCTTTTACAAAATATGTGGGGCGTGTGAATTATAGTTACTAGTCAATGTAATTCGGCCTACGGCCGAAAAGGACCGGACCCGTCGATCAATGGGGATCTCATCACGCACAGTGGACTACTGGGTGAAATTTGGGATCTGATACTAACTGAGGTGATCTGATCCTCTATAGTGGGGTGATCTGGTCATGGGCGGGGTGATCTGATCCTCAATTGGGTAGTCTGATCATGGGTGGGGGATTTGATCCTCAGTGAGGTGATCTGATCATACATGTGGGGTGATGTGATCTAAACTGATGACGGGAAAAAGCGGGCCCCTCATCACATGCATGGGGGATCAAGTTTCACCCCTTTTTGCATTATATAGTAAGATGTTATCCTTTGTTAATATAATAACACACTCTAAACAAACTCTAGAAACCCAATCCACACACCAGGTAAGACCCGTAAGATGGAGAGGAGATGTGGGACTCCCCCATATGCTGCCCCCGAGGTAGTTGCAGGGGTACCTCACCACGCTCAACCCGCTGATGTCTGGAGCTGTGCTGTAGTCCTTACTGCCATGTTGGCTGGCGAACTGCCCTGGGATGAACCTACTGAAAGGTGGGTTAGTGGGAAAGTGGGAGGTGGGATAGTAGGGAGTTGAGAGGTGGGTTACTGGTTAGTGGGGTGCTCTGAGGTGGGTTAGTGGGGTGTGGGGAGGTGGGTTAGTAGGGTGCTGTGTTGTGCTGTAGTCCTTACTGCCATGTTGGCTGGGGAACTGCCCTGGGATGAACCTACTGAGAGGTATGTTCTTTGTCACCCCATCCTATTTTAGCAGTCTACCTCCAATGGGCTTACTAGTGCCCCTGGGCCCTGATCTGACATCTGATAAGCCACCCCCAGTAGATCGCGAAGAAGGAGGGCACTCCTTCGAGATATGGGTGGGGGTGTCGCCTCCACTATTTGATATGTACCAACTATCTGAAACAAACTACTAATTTCAGACACAAAGAGTTTGTTGCGTGGGTGAAAGGGAGAATAATGTACACACCCTTTACAAGACTACAATCCAGTGAGGTGAAATTCCTACAGAAAGTTCTAACATTTAAACCTGCCGAGCGTCTTACTCTTGCACAAATAATGAAGGATCCGTGGTTCACACAGGAATTCACTCTACCAGAGGTATGAAACATAGAAGCTGGTGATACAAGATAGATATAGATCTCTTCCGAGAATAGACCAGCAATATCTAATCCGTGACTTATATCTCTCCAGCGTGACAGTTTTATTGCACAAAGCGATCTCTAAATGTCTCAATATAACGACCCAGGTTTGTCACGAGCAGCAGATAAAGCGAATAAAAAGGAGTTTCTCCAATGATAATATAGCCGTCTCTCAGCCGATAAGTGCTGCAACATCCCTCAATTCGACTAGAGAGATATTTGATACCATAAGTTTCTCTCAACCTCTGCATCCAGAATATATGATCCTCTCACAGCTAGATGCAACACAGGTACAATTCATTACTAGAAAAACGAGCGATTTTAATATCACTGATTGATAAATCTTACCCCCCTATCTTATCTTATCAGGGCGCCTCTCAAGCAACTCAGAACAAGCTTAGTAGACTGGTACGAAGACTGACAAGGTTCCTAATTAAGATGGAACTAGTTAAAGCAGAGATAAAGTTAAGCGCTATCCTCAATAAGCTTAAACTTCCATTTATAAAGGTAACGACACTTTATGGCTTCTCCACAGCTCTCAAATTTTAAGTGTCAACTTGACAATTCATCATAAGAGAGAATCTTTGATAATCTCTGAGAGAATTTTGCTGACAAATTAAGAAATGAAGTATTCATCATGGTATTAATATCACCACCCCTCTCATATGATAGGACCCCCACCCATTATATTACCACCCCTCCCTCCCTCCCAACCCCATTATTACCAAACCCCTTACTTCCCCACAGTTCGGATCCAATACCCAGTTCACTGTTACAACGGCCGACAGACGATCTAAAGCCCTATCCTTCAAAGTACAACTTCTGGAGATGACCGACTCAAAACTTCTCTTGGATTTCCGTCTGAGCAAGGGAGATGGGTTGGAGTTTAAAAAGGCGTTCCGGTCCGTTCGAAAGGAATTCAATGACTATATTGTTAAAAATTCGTAATTCCGTTTTTTGGAATGTTATGTTGTTTGACAAGGACCTAACATTTTGACATTTCTCTCTCAACTAGTGTGGTGGTGTACTATTTCTCATTGATAAATTATTTATTTTTTAATCCATTTTAAAATGATGTGTCATGACGAGTCCATTTCTGCAATTTCGAGTTCTGTGGGGTGCAGGGAACCAGAAAATATACGACAGCGTAACGCGCGAGTACTCGCATACAGACTAGTACGCGCAGTTTGGCGCGAGCATTCTCTCTCTCCACTCAGAAGCCCTACCATCGATAATTCGGCCCTCACTGGGAGAACTTTCTAGAAATCTCCTTTCCAGGCTTTATCACCCAATCAAGTGAAGGCCCCTCTGGCTCTGAAGAGTCATGTACCATCCAAATGTTACATATCGCCCCTTCCCCTTGTTCCCGCCTCCCTACACGCTCCGCGCGGCTTCTCAAATACTGACAAAATTGGCTTGATTTACCAGTGGAATTTGCGCGCTCTACCTCACCCCGCTCAGTCCCTTTCTTTGGCATGTCTGATTGTCCAACCCCCGATCGAGAAACGTCCAGGAAAAGAGAGGCGTCCTTTTTGTAGGGCCAATTGTCCGTTGAGGGCTGTGATTTGTGAAAACGTTAATTAAACTCGCATATAAAGTGATTTAATCCGTCAAATAGGGGGAAGAGAAACAACATTTTGCACAGCAGATCACTAGGTAATATTTGTGGGGTATTCAGCTGTCAAATCTCCTTAAAAGGAACCAAGGATTTCAAGTGTGTGACAACACTCTTTCTTAGGAAGAACTATATCGGTGCTCAGCAACAGATTTATAATAATTTGGGGGGTAAATTTAAAAATAAGAGTCTCTCTCTGGAACAGTTCTGCAGGTGATTGTGTTTTGGTTTGGAGGATCAGTTCAACAGGAGGAACCACCCGTTTGTTCCTGGTACACTTCAATGGTGTCGTTGTCCTCCATTTCCAGATCTTTCGGGGCTTGCTCGTCATTGATCCTAGCTCCCTCAAATAGGAATCGGACAGAGTTGATGGGAATACCCTGGGAGAGAGAGAGATAGGGGGTTAGCTAGTGGAGAGAGATTGAGAGAAGGGGGTTAACTAGTGGAGAGAGATATAAAGAGAGTTGTTGAATTAAATTGGCCATACTCATCATTTTTTGCGTGAGATTGAACAAGAAAATATCGAGATAGAGTAGGAAGATAGAGAGGGGGATAGAGAGAGAAACTGATCGAGAGAACAACTGAGATAAAAAGATGGCCCCCTCACCTGTCGTTCACAGAATGCAGCCTTCAGCTTCTTCATTTGTGTTGTCTTCTTGATACGGAAGTGCACCTCGCTGTTATTCTGACCAATAACCCTCAGGTTAATATGGTCACTGTCTCCACCGGCCGGCTTGGTCTCATCTTCTCCAGACATGGTTAGTGGGTTGGCGAGAGCTATAGATAGGTAATGAGACGTGGGTTAGTTAATAGTGGCCTGGGAGCTAAGAGGTAGGTTAGAGGGGTTGGGGGCTTGGAGGAGGGTTGAGAGGGAGGCCGGCTTGGTCTCATCTTCTCCAGACATGGTTAGTGGGTTGGCGAGAGCTATAGAGAATGAGATATGGGTTAGTTAATAGTGGCCTGGGAGCTGAGAGGTGGGGTAGGGAGGTGGGGTAGAGAGGAGGGTTAGAAGGGGTTCAGAGGCCGGCTTGGTCTCATCTTCTCCAGACATGGTGAGTGGGTTGGCGAGAGCTATAACATGATGGGACGTGGGTTAGAACTTAGAAGGGGATAGTGGGTACTGGGTAGAGATAGTAGGTAACTGAGAGGTGGGTTAGAAGGGAGCTGAGAGGTAGGTTAGCAAGGAGATGGGTTAGAAGGGGTACGAGAGGTGGGTTTGAGGGTGGGTTAAGGCGACAAACACATAAATGATAAACTCGATACAAGAGGGATAGCATAGGGAAAACAAAAAGATTGATATAAAGAGATAAATCGGTTGAAAGTGAAAACATTCAACATATTGGCAGAACGGAATATATTTAACAGCATCATTTTATAAGAAAAATACTTTATAATTTATATTCCGTTAGTCACACACAAAACCAAGAAACAATAAAAATGAAATGTTCACCGTTTTTTCGACCTCCTTTTCTTTTTCCCAGATAGGGATGGTATTTCGAAATCTGAACTGTCTGAGTTTTTCTTCTTCTCTGTAGACTCACTATCACTCAATGATTCCTCTTTCTCCTCACTTACAGGAGCGTCACTCTCTACTCCACTCTCCTCCCCTAGATCAACCTTTTTTTCTAACATCTCGTCAGCAGAACTATCACCCATACGCTCCTCCTCCTCTTCTTTCTTCTTCTCTTCTTTTTCATCACTTGAATCATCACTAACTTCCTCTAATTTCTTCTTTGCTTTCTTCACAGGTGTCACTTTTTCCTCCTCTTTGTACTTCTTTTTTAGTGTTAGCTTCATTTTCTTTTTCGGTTTCTCTTCCTCGCTCTCCATCTCCTCTTTTTCTTCCTTTTTGGGCCTCTTTTTCAAAGACAACTTCTTCTTCTTCTTTTCAGACTCAGAGTCACTCTCTTTCTCCTCACTGGGTGGGTTAAGGCGACAAACACATAAATGATAAACTCGATACAAGAGGGATAGCATAGGGAAAACAAAAAGATTGATATAAAGAGATAAATCGGTTGAAAGTGAAAACAGACAACATATTGGTAGAACGGAATATATTTAACAGCATTATTTTATATGAAAAATACTTTATACTCCGTTAGTCACACACAAAAAACCAAGAAACAATAAAAATGAAATGTTCACCGCTTTTTCGATCTCCTTTTCTTTTTCCCAGATGGGGATGGTATTTCGAAATCTGAACTGTCTGAGTTTTTCTTCTTCTCTGTAGACTCACTATCACTCAATGATTCCTCTTTCTCCTCACTTACAGGAGCGTCACTCTCTACCCCACTCTCCTCCCCTAGATCCACTTTCTTCTCTAACATCTCGTCAGCAGAACTATCACCCATACGCTCCTCCTCCTCTTCTTTCTTCTTCTTCTCTTCTTTTCCATCACTCGAATCATCACTAACTTCCTCTAATTTCTTTTTTGCTTTCTTCACAGGTGTCACTTTTTCCTCCTCTTTGTACTTCTTTTTTAGTGTTAGCTTCATCTTCTTTTTCGGTTTTTCTTCCTCGCTCTCTACCTCTTCTTTTTCCTCCTTTTTGGGCCTCTTTTTCAACGATAACTTCTTCTTCTTCTTTTCAGACTCAGAGTCACTCTCTTTCTCCTCACTTTCACTATCCCCCTCCATCTCCTCCCTTTTCTCCTCCTTCTGCATGTTGCTGACACCCCGTTTGTAGTTCTCTCTCCTCAACCTGATTCTCTCTTTCACAAAATCATCCCTATCCGAGTCGTTCAGATCTGTTTCACCTTGGAACACAGCCGTACACATCTCAAACAACAGCTCAGAGGGCTCACCAAAATTCTGAAAGTCAAGGGCAGCTTTGGTGATTGTTCGGATCTCTTCTATCGGGCTTGGCTCACATGCGAAGCATTTCCAGACATCCTGGTCGCCTAACGACTCGAAATAGTCTGCACTGACGTTCCGGGTGATACACTCCTGACAAATAGGTGCACGACACTCATCACAACACGTCAAATTACCCAGTTCAGAACACCACATACAGTAAATATCGTATCCGTCATTGTCTTTAGGGATGAGATCTGAGTGGCTGAATATCAGACACTCCCGGCACACTCCAACTTGGAGGAAAGGGTGACAGAGAATGTTCCTTTTTCCCTGAACTAGGAGCTGAGGTTGGGCGCAAGATGTACAGTTGAAAACCAGTGATTCTTCTTTCTTTTTGCTCGTCTTGGCTTTTTTGTTACGACCTGATTTCGTGTTCTTCTGACGTACCATCTGATGCTATTAGTGAGAGTGTTGTAACAGGGAGGAGGAACAATTTAAGAAAAATGGCAGAGCTAAAACAAATGGCTGTTTGTTACAAGTCAACACATAGGACGTCTTTGTGAGACATTCCATGATGTGCAAGGAACCCAAGCTAACTTCCGTGTACTTCCGGTTCTTCCCGGCACTTTTCAGTTATATTTTTAGAAATGACGGACAACGGACAACTAACAAAAGCACTTAAAAAGGCTCTAACAAGAACACATGTAGATGCAAAACCAAAAGCACGAACAAAAGCACCAATAAATTCTAATGAGGTGACGGATATGTGACACGATTCTGGGACGCCTTATTGGTAGCGTGATACAATGGGGGGGGTGCAACCCCAAAAAAAATCAAACTTTTTCCGAAACTCAGGGTATGGTTGATTTTTTTTGATTTTTTTTGTTTTGAAATTTGTTTGATTTTTTTTGATTTTTTTTGATTTTTTTTGATTTTTTTTGATCTTTTTTGATCCTTTTTGATTTTTTTTGATCTTTTTTGATTGATTTTAAAAATCAAAAAAAATCAAAAAAATCAAAAAAAATCAATAAAAATCAAAAAAAATCAAAAAAAATCAAAAAAAATCAAAAAAAATCAAAAAAAATCAAAATCAAAAAAAATCAAAAAAAATCAAACTTTTTCCGAAACTCAGGGTATGGTTGGTTTTTTTTGGGGTTGCACCCCCCCCTACAATACCGGATACGCAACACAAGCTGGGCTGAATGGGCGCTTATCAGAAGTTTAACCAATCAATGTGATAGATTAACATTTTAGGTCGTTTAAACTTTCACCCCTTAATTCCCATAAAATTTCCAGTTTACCAAACGTTAATGAGACTTTTGTCTTTCGGCACACAGATTAAATTATTAAATTACACAAACCACAGATGCAACTATTCCAGGTGGTGGCCGTCATAAACACACGGATCAGAAAACAAGAATTGTAGCACTCCCTGTCTTACTCTTTAACGTGTGACGAACCAGAAAACCACAACAAAGGTGTAAGGGAATTTTTTTTCACACGACCCACTAGGGACCTCAGGGGTGAAACGGTGCAGAGCAGCCACTAAACACTGTGAGGTGTGAAGGGAACTGTAAACTACACAACCCACTAGGGACCTCAGGGGTGAAACGGTGCAGAGCAGTAGTGGGTTGGCGAGAGCTATAGAGAATGAGATATGGGTTAGTTAATAGTGGCCTGGGAGCTAAGAGGTAGGTTAGAGGGGTTGGGGGCTTGGAGGAGGGTTGAGAGGGAGGCCGGCTTGGTCTCATCTTCTCCAGACATGGTTAGTGGGTTGGCGAGAGCTATAGATAGGTAATGAGACGTGGGTTAGTTAATAGTGGCCTGGGAGCTAAGAGGTAGGTTAGAGGGGTTGGGGGCTTGGAGGAGGGTTGAGAGGGAGGCCGGCTTGGTCTCATCTTCTCCAGACATGGTTAGTGGGTTGGCGAGAGCTATAGATAGGTAATGAGACGTGGGTTAGTTAATAGTGGCCTGGGAGCTAAGAGGTAGGTTAGAGGGGTTGGGGGCTTGGAGGAGGGTTGAGAGGGAGGCCGGCTTGGTCTCATCTTCTCCAGACATGGTTAGTGGGTTGGCGAGAGCTATAGATAGGTAATGAGACGTGGGTTAGTTAATAGTGGCCTGGGAGCTAAGAGGTAGGTTAGAGGGGTTGGGGGCTTGGAGGAGGGTTGAGAGGGAGGCCGGCTTGGTCTCATCTTCTCCAGACATGGTGAGTGGGTTGGCGAGAGCTATAACATGATGGGACGTGGGTTAGAACTTAGAAGGGGATAGTGGGTACTGGGTAGAGATAGTAGGTAACTGAGAGGTGGGTTAGAAGGGAGCTGAGAGGTAGGTTAGCAAGGAGATGGGTTAGAAGGGGTACGAGAGGTGGGTTTGAGGGTGGGTTAAGGCGACAAACACATAAATGATAAACTCGATACAAGAGGGATAGCATAGGGAAAACAAAAAGATTGATATAAAGAGATAAATCGGTTGAAAGTGAAAACAGACAACATATTGGTAGAACGGAATATATTTAACAGCATTATTTTATATGAAAAATACTTTATACTCCGTTAGTCACACACAAAAAACCAAGAAACAATAAAAATGAAATGTTCACCGCTTTTTCGATCTCCTTTTCTTTTTCCCAGATGGGGATGGTATTTCGAAATCTGAACTGTCTGAGTTTTTCTTCTTCTCTGTAGACTCACTATCACTCAATGATTCCTCTTTCTCCTCACTTACAGGAGCGTCACTCTCTACTCCACTCTCCTCCCCTAGATCAACCTTTTTTTCTAACATCTCGTCAGCAGAACTATCACCCATACGCTCCTCCTCCTCTTCTTTCTTCTTCTTCTCTTCTTTTCCATCACTCGAATCATCACTAACTTCCTCTAATTTCTTTTTTGCTTTCTTCACAGGTGTCACTTTTTCCTCCTCTTTGTACTTCTTTTTTAGTGTTAGCTTCATTTTCTTTTTCGGTTTCTCTTCCTCGCTCTCCATCTCCTCTTTTTCTTCCTTTTTGGGCCTCTTTTTCAAAGACAACTTCTTCTTCTTCTTTTCAGACTCAGAGTCACTCTCTTTCTCCTCACTTTCACTATCCCCCTCCATCTCCTCCCTTTTCTCCTCCTTCTGCATGTTGCTGACACCCCGTTTGTAGTTCTCTCTCCTCAACCTGATTCTCTCTTTCACAAAATCATCCCTATCCGAGTCGTTCAGATCTGTTTCACCTTGGAACACAGCCGTACACATCTCAAACAACAGCTCAGAGGGCTCACCAAAATTCTGAAAGTCAAGGGCAGCTTTGGTGATTGTTCGGATCTCTTCTATCGGGCTTGGCTCACATGCGAAGCATTTCCAGACATCCTGGTCGCCTAACGACTCGAAATAGTCTGCACTGACGTTCCGGGTGATACACTCCTGACAAATAGGTGCACGACACTCATCACAACACGTCAAATTACCCAGTTCAGAACACCACATACAGTAAATATCGTATCCGTCATTGTCTTTAGGGATGAGATCTGAGTGGCTGAATATCAGACACTCCCGGCACACTCCAACTTGGAGGAAAGGGTGACAGAGAATGTTCCTTTTTCCCTGAACTAGGAGCTGAGGTTGGGCGCAAGATGTACAGTTGAAAACCAGTGATTCTTCTTTCTTTTTGCTCGTCTTGCGAAAAAACAATGCTGGACTAAAGCACAAGAAGACTGCATGGTAGACTACTGTGGCTATAAGTGGAGTTGTAACAGGTAGTAGGAACAATTTAAGAAAAATGGCAGAGCTAAAACAAATGGCTGTTTGTTACAAGTCAACACATGGGACGCCTTTGTGAGACATTCCATGATGTGCAAGGGGGCTAAAGGAACTCGTGTAAAACACCATGTACTTCCGGTTCTTCCCGGCACTGCTCAGTTATATTTTTAGAAATGACCGACAACGGACAACTAACAAAAGCACTTACAAAGGCACTAACAAGACCACATGTAGATATAAAACCAAAAGCATTAAAAAAGCACCAATAAATTCACTTACAAAGGCACTAACAAGACCACATGTTTATATAAAACCAAAAGCATTAAAAAAGCACCAATAAATTCCAATGAGGTGATGGATATGTGACACGATTCTGGGACGCCTTATTGGCAGTGTGAGACGATACCGGTTTCGATATGAAACACGAAACACAATCTGGGCTGAGTGGGCGTTTAATAGGAGTTTAACCAATCAATGTGATGGATTAACTTATTAGGTCGTTTCGACTTTCATCCCTCAATTTCCATAAAGTTTCCAGTCTACCAATTGATAATGAGACTTTTGACACACAGACGCAACTACCGTCTACCGGACAGTCACAAATCACAACAGAGTTAAAACACAGAATATACGCTGCAATACCCTATTCCAGGTGGTGGCCATCATAAATACATGCATCTGAAACAATTCCCTGTCATACTCTTTAACGTGTGACGACTGACGAATTAGAAAACCCACAAAAGAGAGAACAAGACTTTGAAAAATCGAGAAGAAAAGTGCTCCCCTCCCGGCCCGGGCGTCGTTTTTGTTTCGCGAGGCCGAGGTGTAAAAAAAACAGGTCACGTCGTTTTTTTAACACCGCGCCGCGTCTTTATTTTAGCGCGGTTCAAGAGTGCTGAATGAGTTTGCTTTCATCACCATTGTTGCCGCGCGTGAGCCAAAGTCTGTTTATTCGTTTTGTGACACAAGCTCCTGGAATCGGATCATTTGCCAATTGCACCGTTTCACACACTCGTCACTGCTGAATATTGGAGATCAAATACAACTGTGTATTTTGGGGGAACTAATTAGAGTAACGCTTGAACATGCATTGATCTACTACAATAAGGACACTCCCCAAAAACAGTCCCAAAACTCTGTCTCACGTTACTGAGCCCTCTAAACCACTCCAGAAGACAATCTAGATGAAACAATTGTTTACACGAACTGCTATTACAGCTTATCTCGGGTGTCTTTCCTTCCATTTCATGACAATAACAAACCCCACACTCACATCTAGATTCCTCCCCGCCCGTAGGCCCACTCGGCAACTCTACATCCAAAATACTGCCCAAATTATCCACAATGCCCGTTCCACAGTCCCAATCTTCTGAAAACTCATCCAGCCTATCTTGGTACTCTACAACGGCCGAGGGAGATCCAAGGAACCGGCACCGGGGTAGTGATGTTGGTTGTTGGGGGTCCAAGTTAATAATAATACTAACATCTGGGGTGACAACAATTCTGCGATGGGAGTGTTTTCGTGTCCCTTTCTCGGGTTCTACAACCCAACATTTGGAGTCTATATCATCCAGTACATCCCAAAGGGCCTGGTGTTGTTCTACTATTGTCGATACTTGATCCAGAATATCTCTACATGAGGTGGATGGATTGGGTTGGATGGGCAGATCACAGGAAATAATGGGACCCCCCTTTAACTCACAATGTTGTACTAAGGCTAGTCGCAGTAGGGAATGAACTAATGTCACTGAATTGATATCAACTCGTCTAACTGATTCACTGGGTAGATCAGCAACTTGCCGGATAACTGATAGGATCTGATCATGGCATTGAGAGGGAGGTGATGGGGTGGTATGTTGCTCAAGAAGTGCCACTAGTTCCCCCACAAACGATTCCTTGGTTGTACTCTCATTGAGCAGGGTCTTTAGTTGGGTTTGGAGGGGCTGTAGGGCTGACTGTAGTGTGGCATCTGGGGTGAAGGAGGGAGGGGAGGTAGAGTGATCGAGGGATATGAAGTATTCAGTTCCGGTAGAGAGAGTTAGGTAACCCGTTAAGGAGGTAGGGGTAACGGGGACTAGTTGGGGCTGACATAGCATAGCCTTGATAAGGAGATAGTGGTATGTATTAACCCGGCTGGTTGTGTTCAAACCCCGAGGCGCTGTATGTCAGGGTCGAACAAGGGCTTTGTAAATAGGAGGAGAGAGAAACAACGGTCTAACAACAATGAAAGGAAAGTAATATAACCACAATAACACATTTCACGTTCATAGAACAACTAAATTCTCTAAAATACACAAGCACACGTTTTAGGATTGCCTAGCTTTACAAAGTAAAGGAGGGTTAGAACCTAGCAATTTTAGGAGATGTAAATAAATTAAAACTGTTTGTGTTTATCTAAAGCATCTTTTGCAGCGACCCGTTTTTAAAGGCAGCCTCAGTTTCGTCTCCCCCACCAAGGAATTTCCCATTTATCCAAACCTTTGGAACAGATCTGGAGCCAGCGATTTTAGCACAGTAGTCTTGGATTGCAGCACAGTCCTTCCTGTTCTCTATCTCAACGATCTTGCAGTCCTTAAATCCTGGAGGGAGATACATGGTGATAGAGATGGAATGTAATTAACATACTGTAACATGTATATGTAGTATGTTACAAGTTACATGTTGCATAGCATCAAATTCGTGTGATTTCTTTACCTGCTTGGTCAAGATACTTCCTTGCCTTGACACAGAAAGGGCAGTAAGACTTGCTGATCATAAAGACTTTGTTGTCTTTAATTCCGTTATCAACAAACTCCTGTACTTCAGCCATATTACTGCTACTGGAAACACCTATCTTGCTAAAATAGGATTTGGTTATGTTGAGTTGCTTTTAAATAAAACACAACCAGGCCACCAAACCAGTTTGCTTACCTACCAATATAAACGGGTTTTGTCAGAAGGTATAAAACAAGGAAACTTGCATATTTAAACAAAGATAAATATACTCAGTAAAAACTCTTCAAGAAGCTCTCAATACTTTACAAACAGCACGACGAGCTGTGTTTTCACTGCTGCTGCTTTATTCTATGTACAGTCCCATCCAGTAAAGCCTTCACAAGGTTATCATGGCCTCCTATCATCTGGCCCTTGATCCAGATTCGGGGGACGGTTCGAACTTTGGTTATTTCCCTGGCATAGTCCAGGATATCTTCCCCATCTCCCTCTTGACGGTGGTCAACCTCTACCACTACACCTTGGAATCCTGCACAGAGAGAGAGGACAGTTATTGTCAGAATCATACAAGGAATGAGATGGTAAACACACTGGTTCTACAACCCTCCTTCCGGGGCGAAACAGGGCCGAGCAAGGCAAGGTAAAAACTAAATAAACACCCGCGTGTTTGACCCATCACATCCTACCACACGAAAGGAAATATCACACGTGCATAATCACACGTGTATAACCATCATCAGCACTCAGGCCTCAGCAGCCTACCTTCTTTAGCTAATAGTTGTTTTGCCCGTACACAAAAGGGACATGTTGACCTGCTTATCATAAAGACATCATTCTCTGTAATACCATTGTCAACGAATGCCTTCACCTCCGGAGTTAGAAACCTGAAATAAGTATAAACGGTAAGTATACTGATGAAGTATTGGGTAGGGGGTATAGAACTTGGAAATGGTGGGTAAAAGTCTGAAAGTTGTTCAGGATATCGGGGATTAGAATCCAGGGGAGGGGAGATTATAACAATTCACCATTGTGTAGAGACTGGGGTTAAAGCACAGAGGGTAACAGAGGTAACAGAGAGTAATAACTCACCTTGGTGAACATACCTTGGTTGTTCTAAAGAGAAGTCCTGCCCCGAGTCTCAGAGCCATACCTACATTCAGAAGGATTTAGTTAGTGGGGGAGTAGTACTCGGGAGATGTGGGGGAGTAGTGGATGGACAGTAGTGGGGATTAGTGGTGGGGACTGGGGAGGTATTTCACAAAGGATCTAGGATTCTAGCATAAAAGAGAGAGAAACACTGGGGATTTCTGAATATAATAAAACGGTTAAAACAGTTAATAAGTTACACTCCCCCTAATATTGTCACCAACACACGGCCTGTCTAAACACACGACATTTCACAGAATTTCAGCAATCTCAGAGTCACTATAAAGTTGTTTACATTTCCACATGACATCACTTATCTTCTCAGGTAGCTGCTCTCTACAGAAGTTAAGGAACTCTCGCCAGTTAGAAAGAGAGTTATAACTGGTAACCAGCTCAGTGTACATCTGGAACACTTGTTCTGGGCTCGATTTCTCCTTCTCAAACGATAACATGGCCTGGTACCCACATTCAGGCACTGAATTCCAACTTTTCAGCTCTTTGAACGCATCCCTGACACCCTTTAACCCCTCTCGGGTAAACACTGATTGGAGGTAGAGAGCGGAGAGAGAGCCGGAGAAGCCCTGCTTCATGACCTCTCTCCACTTCTCTGTACATTTCTCTGGGTCGGAGTTAGAGAGAAATGTGAGATATTCCCTCCATATATCACAGTCCTCAGGTAGAGCACTAACTGCTAATTCGTAGTCATTCACCCCAGCTCCACTTGATAATCTGGCCAGCCACAGGGGTTTAGAATCTGGGAACTGAGAAAGAGCCTGGCTGAGAATCGGAGGGAAGGAATCATCCAAACCGACCATCTCGAGCGCCAAACCAAGGGAGATGACCGTGTCTGCGGTTTTAGCGGGAAATGGGGAATCAGGAAGGAACGTGGCAACAACTTTAGAGAGGTCCTGTGGGAGTCTGCTCTCTATAGAATGAAGGAGTTGTATAACTGCTAACAGGCACTCTGCTGTAGGGATCAAAGTCAGGGAACGTCTGAGAAGGGAGACTGCTTTATCTATGTCTTTCTCAGCAACATGGCCTGCCAGGCAACACCAAACACTAGCATCCCTGGTGTGACGTCTCTCTCTGAACAGTTTCTCCTTGACTCAGTTCCTAAGTCGAAATCAAGCTACACTGGCAACCCCGACAAACCGCCTCAATAGCTCCCCTCCCATGGTTATGCTTTTTAGTGCACTTGTAAAAACAATTTTAGCAGTTTTGTACTCCAGAAACTCAGCTTTAGTGTTTGTGTCCAGAGTTTTATCGCATGCAGCCATCAGCTCCTGCCGTTTTAACATTTTCTCCACATGTAATACCTCCAGCCTGAAATACTCAACCCATAGATCCGGAGAGGAATCGTTGAATTTGAGAGCTCGCAGAAATATCGATCGAGCAGAGGTGATATTTTTGTTGGTTTCCATCTCATTCTTCGCGCTCATAATCCAAATCTCAACAGCAGTGGGGTTGTGTTTTAGGGCCTCGACAAATGCAAATCCGAGTGCTCGGGAGCTGCTGACTTTCTTGCAATACTTGATGTATTTGATCCATAGTGGTACATCCGACTTGTATTTGCGGAGACACTTTTGAAATATGAAGTGTATCCGTTGCAAACTTCGATATTTCGTGTGCTCACTGACCTCTCCTACCCCCAACTTTTTGATTCTTGCCTGTTTGAGTGTTTCAATTTTCAGCTCATACTCGATAAACTTGACAAAATCCAGTTTCTTAGATATTCGACGTCTCATTTTGTATTCAAAGTCGGTACGGGTTTTGATGACTGATTTGGCTTCCTCAGGCAACAAGACTCCTAGATGTTGGAGCTCGTACACCTCGGGAAGCATGAGAAGGTGTACTGAAACGTGTTAGAGACGGTAGAGATTACTACACCTTCCATTAAGGGGTTGGAGGTGAAAGAGGATTGGGGGAGAGATGGGGGAGGGGAGATGGGGAAGAAAAAGGGGAAGTTTAATTTATAAATTGGTTGGAGTTATTACAAGAATCATTCGATTAAAACTAGAATGTTGTTTTTAAAACGTTATTCTGCTGGAAATTAATTAATTAACATATTATAATGCGTAATAAAGAGTATAAAATAGATTAAGAAATCAACATAAAAAATAATAAGTTAATTGATTAAAAACAACTTCTCCAGAATATGAGAACTCAGTTTGTATTAAAAACAACTTTTCTCCGATATGTATAATTATCGGACCAATTTCAGTGTCCTTGCTCCCGGCCCTAATCTCTTTCACCTTCATCCCTCTCACCTACACCACCATCGGATCAATCTGACTCATCGGATTCCGCAGGCAGATCAGGGACCCGATCAACAATAATAAAAGATGGACATAACTCAAGATACTCTTCATCGACATTTGAAGTGCAGATTTGTATATAAAGCTTGGGTTCTTTTCGAACAATGTTTCTGCAGGATTCTAAAAACTGCCCAGTAAGGGAAGTACATCCAACGAGTTTGAGAACCTCCAAATCAGGGTTAGATTTGATTAATCCCTCCATATCATTGTCAAAGATATCGCGAAAACTGAGGTCAATGTTTCGTAGAGTCTTGCACTTTGATAGCCACAGGTAATCCAGCGGAGGATAGTCGTACCGATGAAAGGGAGCTTTTAGAACCTGAAGATGCTTTAATCGGGAAATTAAAGCCCATGTTGAAGTCGGAGTAGTGTTTCCGAAACTGTTTCGATCTATTCCCGAAACATCTAGGTGTGTCAGCCGCGGACAATATTTAACCACACATGTCATAACTTTTGGAAATGCATAGGGATTTCTGATACTCAGCTTTATTAGGTTAGGGGTTAGATTGAGCATTTTCTTAACACCTTCAAGATAAATGTCACCTGAATAGAGGAAATATTTCTCAGCCAAAATCAGTTCAGTTAGTTTTGGTAGTAAAGTTGGGAGTTTTCCGGGAATCGATGTTGACTTAGGTGTTAGAGGCCTCGTTCCCCTATGACGATTGGTAAGGTCGCACGTTTGGTAAGTGTTTATGATCTGTGTGACCACAGATTGCTTTACCTTTTTACACCGGTAAAGACTAACTGCACGAAGAGGGTTATCTTGTAGGCTTTCCACAATTGAACTACCAATAAAGTTTCCACACGACAAGCAATGCAGTTCTTTGAGCTGCGGTAAGTCAAATAAAATCAGTTTTAGTCTTCTTTCAGTAAGTGAGCCACATGAATTAAACCTCAGAGTTTCAAGGAGAGGAGGAGGGGAGATGGGGAAGAAAAAGGGGAAGTTTAATTTATAAATTGGTTGGAGTTATTACAAGAATCATTCGATTAAAACTAGAATGTTGTTTTTAAAACGTTATTCTGCTGGAAATTAATTAATTAACATATTATAATGCGTAATAAAGAGTATAAAATAGATTAAGAAATCAACATAAAAAATAATAAGTTAATTGATTAAAAACAACTTCTCCAGAATATGAGAACTCAGTTTGTATTAAAAACAACTTTTCTTCGATATTATTATCGGACCAATTTCAGTGTCCTTGTTCCCGGCCCTAATCTCTTTCTCCATCAACCTCTTCTCTTTCAGCTTCATCCCTCTCACCTACACCACCATCGGATCAATCTGAATCATCGGATTCCGCAGGCATATCGGGGACCCGATCAACAATAATAAAAGATGGACATAACTCAAGATACTCTTCATCGACATTTGAAGTGCAGATTTGTATATAAAGCTTTGGTTCCTTTCGCACAATGTTTCTGCAGGATTCTAAAAATCGCCCAGTAAGGGTAATACATCCAACGAGTTTGAGAACCTCCAAATCGGGGTTAGATTTGATTAATCCCTCCACATCATTGTCAAAGATATCGTGAAAAATGAGGTCAATATTTCGTAGAGTCTTGCACTTTGATAGCCACAGGTAATCCAGCGGAAGATAGTCGTATTGATGAAATATAGGATCTTCAGGTTCTTCAAAGGGAGCTCTTAGAACCTGAAGATGCTTTAATCGGGAAATTAAAGCCCATGCTGAAGTTGGTGCAGTGTTTCCGAAACTGTTTCGTTCTATTCCCGAAACATCTAGGTGTGTCAGCCGCGGACAATATTTAACTACACATCCCATAACTTTTGGAAATGCATAGGGTTGTCTGATACTCAGCTTTAGTAGGTTAGGGGTTAGATTGAGCATTTTGTTAACACCTTCAAGATAAATGTCCTTACCTGAATAGAGGAAATACTTCTCCGCCAAAATTAGTTCAGTTAGTTTTGGTAGTAAAGTTGGGAGTTTTCCGGGAATCGATGTACTGAATCCACAATCTCCGGAGCAAGGGGATACTGCTAACCATTCCAGCGTCGTTTGGTAAGTGTTTATGATCTGTGTGACCACAGATTGCTTTACCTTTTTACACTGGTAAAGACTAACTGCACGAAGAGGGTTATCGTGTAGGCTTTCCACAATTGAACTACCAATGAAATTTTCACACGACAGGCAATGCAGTTCTTTGAGCTGCGGTAAGTCAAATAAAATAAGCTTTAGCCTTCTTTCAGTAAGTGAGCCACATGAATTGAACTCCAGAGTTTCAAGGAGAGGAGGTGAATTGTTCGAAAAAGTGGACGCAAACTTAGTTGATATTTCCACTCTCGTCAAAATAAGTGAAGTCAAACATTTGAAATCACCAAACGGTAAAGATAGCTTTGCAGGTGGACTATCAGAATACGTACACGTTTCATCACAAAATGCTTCAAAAGGGACAGCTTTAGGGCATTCTGTAGTGATTGAACCGTCGGTATTGATACCAAGATGGTGGACGGAAAGGGGTGGACGGAAAGCCATCTTGGAAAGGTTATTCCAACGTTTACACACCTCACCACATTTTGCAACAGTAGCAAGTGGTAGATATCTGAAAATCTCAAGCAGTGCGTCGTCATGTAGTTGGTGGAGAGATTGAAGTCTGTTTTCAATTCTTTCTACACTCCACAATGGAAACCAAATCCATATTGACCTGATTTGGAAGGTGAATTGATAGTGATGCAGCAAAATGAAGTTAAATGTGTGATGTTAATAAATTATAAAACAATAATCACTCCGCTGGCAAGCGCAATGGCACTTCAAAATCCGGAGTATAAGGAGGACTTGGCATATGCTACAGGCCCTTTTATAAAGGGGTGCCGCGGCAGCTCAAACGAGGGGGTTGCCCGTTGCAGCGCCTTCCAAAGAAGGACAATTTTTTAAATTTGAGCCAAATTTGAGACAAATTTGCCAAATTTGAGACAAACTTTTTTTTTCAACATATAGTCAAATTTTTTAACCAAGGGACAGGGGGGGTCTTTTTGAACTTATTTCAAACGCGCATATCTCCGGTTCCTGATAAGATAAAGATTTGAAATTCGGAGGTTAGGAAGATCATGCCAAGTTCTTCATAACCTCCAAATTTCAAGTCTCTACCTCATCAGGAACTGGAGATATGC
>AVPN01000304.1:54604-64885 GCA_000695325.1 Pleurobrachia bachei | reverse complement strand
GAAGTCAAGCGTACACTCATGGGGAGATAGATGCTAGGAAAAATAAAACATAGAGATTATTGATAGGGATAGAGAGAAAGGGAGATAGAGAGAAAGAAAAAGAGAGAGAAGTTATTGGAGCGCGAATAAAAGTCCGTGGAACATTTCTTGTTTGCTTACCGTTTTAATCGTGTCTTGTCATCCAGCTGGGCGGCTCTAAAACAAAGGAAAATATGGGTGTGAGCAGGTGAGAAACGGGAGAGAGGGAGGGGGAGCTGCGAGAGAGAAATATATGTAGAGTAGGACAGAGATAGAGAGAGAGAGAGGGAGAGAGAATTGTTTGTGTATATTGCTTGTAGGGTTAGGACTTTGGAGGAAAATAAAGGGTCTAAGGATTTTTGTTTATATGTACCCAACAGTAAAGATATATATAATATGAATACGGGGGCGTGTTTGCAGGGAGGAGAAGTATCACATGATAAAGAAAATTACATGCCCTTTTCTGCCAGCACTAATTTTTTAACCCCCGTCCCTCAGTTAGACATACCTTTTGACAGCCTTGCTGGTTAGAGGTTTGGATGATTTGGGCGAGTTACTCCCTGACATTTTAATATTCTTACTATCAGATCCTCTTCTCACATTATTCTCCTCCACTATCTCTCTCTGTAATTATCTCTCTGCCTTTATCCTAGCGCTACTAGGGAACAGGGAACGGTCATGAAAAGTAACACGGTGAATATAACGAAGGAATATATTGGAACAACAGAACGCCCGGTACACACGGTGTTATCTGACAATTCCATGGACCACCCAGTACCAAGATAGAAATTGGGGTCAATTTCCATTTTTCCCGTTATCAGTAAAATCACTCAAAAACACAAAATGATACTTTGGCGACTGGTACAGAAGTTGAGATTTAAATGGTGTGGAACTTAGTATGCAATATTTGTTAAAATCGAGGTACGAGCACTTGAGCAGTAACGTAAACATGATGGGTAGGAAAAGAAAGATTAAAATATGACAAGAATATATTTGAGAAAGAGGGAAAGGGAGATAGAGAAAGAGAGAAAGAGAGAGAGAAAGAGAGAGAGAGAGAGAGAGAGATAGAGAGAGAGAGAGAGGAGACGCTATTACATGGCCACGGACGTTTACTTTACTTTGAGGACAACAACTTCTCCGACTAACAAGCTATTCCACGACCTCTCTCCCTCTGTCACTCCAATAACTCTCCTGGGCCTATCTCACCATTTACAATTTTCTTTTCTCTCACTCTCTCCGGACTCCTTCTCATATATCTTACTCTCATGCTCTCCCTGTTCTTGCGAGCAAATGAGATTTACGGAGCATGTAAATCAAAATCGGCGGACTATGAAACATAGAGAGAGGGTGATGAAGGGATACACAATAAAGCCTAAAGAGGTTGATAATTGATATGGTGTTCGTATAATGTCCTATAATACCATGCCATACATAATAGGTGAGTATAGAATTTGGATGAATTCTAAGAACTAGATGAATTCTAAGAATAAAATCTAGCAATTACACAACAAGGTGCAACTGATAGTGTAACTGCGATATGAATATATAACATACTGCTTCATGAAGTATACCATTTTTCATTATTGTTGGTTTATAAACCAATCACAAATGAATGGAAAATATACTTCCTTTAAAAAGCGCTATAATCCGTATTAGATATTGACTACTGATACGCATAAGAGATAATGGGTGGAACTATTCAGTTCATACAGTACTAATCATTAGTTAGATAAATATTACGATACTTTTATTCATTCTCAATGTTTGTTTCGCATACTTTGTCTCAATAAAACCCATATACGCGACGAATTAAATTAATTGGTCTCATTCGCACAGTCAGCTTCAAGTTCAAAAGTATGAATAATATAATTAAAAACAATTTTAAGAATTACAAACTAGTTTCGGCATGAACACAATCAATATATAAATAAAGAGAGAGAGAGAGGGAGGGAGGGAAAGAGAGAAAAAGAGAGATAGAGAGAGAAAGATAGAAAAGAAGGAATGGTGAGATAGGTAGAAAGCAGAGAGGGGGAGAGGGATAAAACAGAGAGCGAGGGGAGGGGGAGAACACATAGAGGGGGAGGGTCGGGGCAGCAGGAGATGTAGACGGAGTACAGCAGACACCTTCCTGTTGGGAGAACCTACCCAGAAGCTACACTCACTCACAACACTGCTGCTACTGTTGTTATGAAACACTTATTATCTTCTTGATATAATGAGAGAGAGGGAGAGAGAGTGAGTTATGTGTGCAGCATACCGTGAAAATCTTGAACTGCTCGTACCCTTTCCGTTGCACGAGAAAAAGGTAACAGCAAGTCATATCGATGAGACCGAAATATTGCTCACGTACACAGAGGGCCTGATATTAACTATTAAAAGGATCTATGATAACAGGTACAAACGGACAAACAAAGACCATAAAGTTGTAACAAAGAATTATGTGATACTCGACATGTTATGCATGGAAAAATATACACGTTAATTTTACACTGTGCTACATTTAAAACAGATTCCAGCTTTTATTCTCTTTCCTTTCAAGCAACGTAATTGTCTCCCATCCAATCCCCCTATTTCTATCTCTCACTTTGTATGGGCAATGGTGTTGAGTGAAAGTAAGGAAGAAAGAGAGATACATTAAAGGGAGAGAGAAAGAAAGGGAGAATGGTAGAAGGAGAGAGAGAAATTATATATAGACGCGCTGCACATAATCCAACTATTACACGCTGTTACATTTGTTCTGGAATTATCATAGGAACTTATACCATAGTTGTATTGCGTATATTCAGCGGACAGCTCTAGCCTATCGTTTTCTCTCTTCCTCCCCTCCCTCTTTCCCTCCATCTCTCTCCCCTCTCTTTCTGTAGCTGTACAAATTCACAAGCATGTAATTGTGTATCCCATTTATAAGACAGGACACTTCTCTTTGTGAATAGGACAAACACAAAGTCACATGGATGAAAGAATTAAGTTCTAGAACTAATCTCTCTCCCTCCAATACGATGAGCTCATGCCCTTAAACGGTGCTTCGACCACCTTTAAAATATGGAGATACGATTCATAATTTTACTCCACTCTTGCATTTTAGGAAATCAGTTGAGTGTATCATGAGGGTGATGAGAATCATGAGAGATGAGGTTGGCCCCGTGTATGAGATCTAATGAGGGATGCCCAAGGGAGTTGATAAGCACACCCATTACTTTTGATGGGTATATTGGGTATCGCTAATCCACAAGAAGTTGTATTTAGTAGGGTGAAAATAAGACAGATGATTATTTTAATAGCCCATGCAGAGGATAGTTAGAGGAACTATGCGGAGGACAAAGTAAGGCCGCAGCCCCTTCACGAACGTGACATAGGAAATATAGACGCTCAATCCTGTTTGGGTTTTCCGAACTGACTCTACTCGTGACTTGACAGAATGTGTAGGAAATATAATAGGAATGTACACTCTGATAAGCCCCTCTGGGATACTCTACCATCATATCATTATATCAGATTTGCATGTCCTCTCCCTCTGTCTCTCTCTCTCGCTTCCTTCTCTCGCTCTCTGACTGCTCTCTCGCTCTCTTTACCAAAAAGTAGACAGTGTAACACCCTTTGTCATGCATGGCAGTCTCGTATAATTTAGGCCAAGCGATGAGATAGGGCAAGAGAGAGAGAGAGAGAGAGAGAGAGAGAGAGAGAGAGAGAGAGAGAGAGAGTGAGAGAGAGAGAGAGAGAGAGAGAGAGAGAGAGCGCGAGAGAGAGCGAGAGAGAGAGGGGGTGGGGATTGGGAGGTAGTGAGAGAGATAGTTATAGAGAAAGTGAGCTGCTGAATGAAGTCAAGCGTACACTCATGGGGAGATAGATGCTAGGAAAAATAAAACAGAGATTATGGATAGGGATAGAGAGAAAGGGAGATAGAGAAAAAGAAAAAGAGAGAGAAGTTATTCGAGCGCGAATAAAAGTCCGTGGAACATTTCTTGTTTGCTTACCGTTTTAATCGTGTCTTGTCATCCAGCTGGGCGGCTCTAAAACAAAGGAAAATATGGGTGTGAGCAGGTGAGAAACGGGAGAGAGGGAGGGGAGCTGCGAGAGAGAAATATGTAGAGAGGGACAGAGACAGAGAGAGAGGGAGAGAGAATTGTTTGTGTATATTGCTTGTAGGGTTAAGACTTTGGAGGAAAATATAGGGTCTAAGGATTTTTGTTTATACCCAACAGTAAAGTTTTATAATATGAATACGGGGGCGTATTTGCAGGGAGGAGAAGTATCACATGATAAAGAAAATTACATGCCCTTTTCTGCCAGCACTAATTTTTTAACCCCCGTCCCTCAGTTAGACATACCTTTTGACAGCCTTGCTGGTTAGAGGTTTGGATGATTTGGGCGAGTTACTCCCTGACATTTTAATATTCTTACTATCAGATCCTCTTCTCACATTATTCTCCTCCACTATCTCTCTCTGTAATTATCTCTCTACCTTTATCCTAGCGCTACTAGGGAACGGAGAACGGTCATGAAAAGTAACACGGTGAATATAACGAAGGAATATATATATTGGGAACAAATGAACACACGGTGTTATCTTTATCTTGACGGCACAATTCCATGGACCACCCAGTACCAAGATAGAAATTTGGGTCAATTTCCATTTTCCGTTATCAGTAAAATCACTCACAAAAACACATATTGATACGTTGGCGACTGGTACAGAAGTTGAGATTTGAATGGCGTGGAACTTAGTATGCAATATATCGAGGTACGAGCAGTAACGTAAACATGATGGGTAGGAAAAGAAAGATTAAAATATGACAAGAATATTTGAGAAAGAGGGACAGAGAGAGAAAAAGAGAGAGAAGACGCTATTACATGGCCACGGACGTTTACTTTACTTTGAGCACAACAACTTCTCCGACTAACAAGCTATTTCGCGACCTCTCTCCCTCTGTCACTCCAATAACTCTCCTGGGCCTATCTCACCATTTACAATTTTCTTTTCTCTCACTCTCCCCGGTCTCCCTCTCTCTCACTCTAATGCAGTGTCCATATATATCTTACTCTCATGCTCTCCCTGTTCTTGCGAGCAAATCTTTTGAGATTTACGGAGCATGTAAATCAAAATCGATGGACTATGAAACATATAGAGGGTGATGAAGGGATACACTAATAAAGACTGAAGAGGTTGATATGGTGTTCGTATAATATCCTATAATACCATGCCACACATAATAGGTGAGTATAGAATTTGGATGAAAAGATTCTTGATCTACTTAAGATTCTTATTTTAGATCGTTAATGTGTTGTTGGTGCAACTGATAGTGTAACTGCGATATGAATATATAACATACTGCTTCATGAAGTATACCATTTTTCATTATTGTTGGTTTATAAACCAATCACAAATGAATGGAAAATATACTTCCTTTAAAAAGCGCTATAATCCGTATTAGATATTGACTACTGATACGCATAAGAGATAATGGGTGGAACTATTCAGTTCATACAGTACTAATCATTAGTTAGATAAATATTACGATACTTTTATTCATTCTCAATGTTTGTTTCGCATACTTTGTCTCAATAAAACCCATATACGCGACGAATTAAATTAATTGGTCTCATTTGCACAGTCAGCTTCAAGTTCAAAAGTATGAATAATATAATTAAAAACAATTTTAAGAATTACAAACTAGTTTCGGCATGAACACAATCAATATATAAATAAAACTGCACGCTCAGCCTAGGCATCCGAGTGACTGTGTATAGTGAGATATTTAAAGGTGCTTATTTCCGTCAACACTCATCAGACTACACAGCGAGTTATCCCCATTGGTTATATATCGTGTGATCAGAGGTTTATCAGGTACGGTGTCAAGGAATTTGATAATAATACAGTCTGACTTTTAGCAAACAGATTTAGAAAAACGGACTGAATCCGGCATCCTGTTCAAGACCTTGTATCGAGCATAAAGTTATCTTAAGAGAATCTCCAAGTCCTAACTAAACCAGTGAATTGATTTTTAGGTCACCCATTTTTAAAACTCTATTTTGAACTTGACATAAATGCATCATCAAAATTCAAACGATAATCTGATTATAACGCTTATTGAAGCTGGTAGACATAAAAATGCAATTCTCTTATCAGGCATACAATTCTCGTATCTAGATTACAGCTGTGGACAGTATACCACTGACTGCGACCGGCTTGCACGGGGCGGTGACGATAAACTCTTTTCCAAGGAGTTCCACAAAAATTTGGGACCAGCGCTCGGTGTGTTTCTGTCAGTTAAGAACAAGATCGATCCGTCTGATCCTCTCTCCCTCTGTCACTCCAATAACTCTCCTGGGCCTATCTCACCATTTACAATTTTCTTTTCTCTCACTCTCCCCGGTCTCCCTCTCTCTCACTCTAATGCAGTGTCCATATATATCTTACTCTCATGCTCTCCCTGTTCTTGCGAGCAAATCTTTTGAGATTTACGGAGCATGTAAATCAAAATCGGCGGACTATGAAACATAGAGAGAGGGTGATGAAGGGATACACAATAAAGCCTAAAGAGGTTGATAATTGATATGGTGTTCGTATAATGTCCTATAATACCATGCCATACATAATAGGTGAGTATAGAATTTGGATGAATTCTAAGAACTAGATGAATTCTAAGAATAAAATCTAGCAATTACACAACAAGGTGCAACTGATAGTGTAACTGCGATATGAATATATAACATACTGCTTCATGAAGTATACCATTTTTCATTATTGTTGGTTTATAAACCAATCACAAATGAATGGAAAATATACTTCCTTTAAAAAGCGCTATAATCCGTATTAGATATTGACTACTGATACGCATAAGAGATAATGGGTGGAACTATTCAGTTCATACAGTACTAATCATTAGTTAGATAAATATTACGATACTTTTATTCATTCTCAATGTTTTTTGTTTCGCATACTTTGTCTCAATCAAACCCATATACGCGACGAATTAAATTAATTGGTCTCATTTGCACAGTCAGCTTCAAGTTCAAAAGTATGAATAATATAATTAAAAACAATTTTAAGAATTACAAACTAGTTTCGGCATGAACACAATCAATATATAAATAAAACTGCACGCTCAGCCTAGGCATCCGAGTGACTGTGTATAGTGAGATATTTAAAGGTGCTTATTTCCGTCAACACTCATCAGACTACACAGCGAGTTATCCCCATTGGTAATATATCGTGTGATCCGAGGTTTATCAGGCACGGTGTCAAGGAATTTGATAATAATACAGTCTGACTTTTAGCAAACAGATTTAGAAAAACGGACTGAATCCGGCATCCTGTTCAAGACCTTGATAGCTCGTATTTCAATAGAATTCTCTTAGAGGTTCAGGATTGATTTGGTGTGAATTGATTTTTAGGTCACCCATTTTTAAAACTCTATTTTGAACTTGACATAAATGCATCATCAAAATTCAAACGATAATCTGATTATAACGCTTATTGAAGCTGGTAGACATAAAAATTCAATTCTCTTATCAGGCATACAATTCTCGTATCCAGATTACAGCTGTGGACAGTATACCACTGACTGCGACCGGCTTGCACGGGGCGGTGACGATAAACTCTTTTCCAAGGAGTTCCACAAAAATTTGGGACCAGCGCTCGGTGTGTTTCTGTCAGTTAAGAACAAGATCTATCAGTCTGATGGTCCCAGGTACCACTCCCGCTGTCATTAGGGAGACACGACAAGGTGAAAGTGTCTCCCCACAGCTACAGAGTGCCGCCACTTGCCAAGATTTAAAAAAAAGATTACATCAGAGACGATTTTAAGAACTTTAAATTTTAATGAACCGCTTCTGTTGGCAATATCTTTTTAATCAGCAAATTCATTACTCACAACAATTGTCGCGGTATCTTCAGGGGTCTACAGATTATGGCCCATGCCAAAAGGCAAAAATCAAAATCTTATTTTAAAAAGTTTCAAAAAGTTTCAAAAACTTTGAAAAAGTTTCAAATTTTAAGTTTCCGAATTTCGTAAGGTAATGCGCGCGCTCTCGGCTGCGTTATTGAGAAATATTTGGCGGCTGCCGTACATCGCAGCATCAGTGCAGGCATGGCAAACTGTAAATAAAACTGATTTTTCGTTTCATTTTTGGTTTTGTTTTTGGTTTCTTTTTTTCGTTTCTAAAACTTTTTTAGTTCAAAGAAAAATGATGGTGCTGCCTTATCCCACACTATGTGAGGAGCCAGGCAAATAAGGGCTTTTAAAAATTTCAGCTTTTACACGGCAAACGTTAAATATGGGGCCCGGCCGGCCGGCCAGGGCGACTCGTGAGCCGGGAACCCTGGCCCGGGGTGCCGACGACTTGTCGATTTCGGTGTCTGCTAAGTGATTGTGCTCCTGTAAACAGGCTTAGAGTCTAACCATGTTTACATGTGGTCTTAGCTCAGAGGCACCGAGAACATAACCCTGCCTTTTCGGGTGTAAGGACTGTGTAAAGGTTGTGTAAAGTTATCTTTTTAAGGACGGGGGACCCTCATGCTGATCCTCAAATATGTCAAGATTTATGTTTTCCACTCAACTCTCATTGTGTTTTTAGGAAGATGGATGGCATTGTTACCGTATCAGAGTTTAATAATCTTAAACAAGATCTCCATTCAATACAAGACACCATAGCTCAGGTAGTCAGGTATCATAGTGATACGAAATTACGCCATGATACCCATACCAAATTAGTTGCCTCTAACACGCCTAGTCTTGCTGTTTTAATCAGTTGTATTCTCAATCAGATGATAGTACGAATTGGTACGCTGGATACGAAGTCGTGGAAATTGAGGGATGAGAGCGGTGATTTACCCATTCAAGTGCTGTCCAACAAGTGTCAATACTTTTCTTCAGACCTCCACTCGACTAGAGCTAGTCATATCATGCTACTAGAGCTCATTGTCGATAGGTATATATGACATTTATTTAGATTAGATGAGAATACAAAAACTTATGTTCTGTAAATTTGTCATGTTACATGTTGAAATATTTCATGCTGAATGTTTACTGCAGGCTGGCCTTTATGTTGCAGTATTACGTGTTCTTCACGGAGCGGCTGGTCGGTAAATCAGTCGAGAGGGTTGTGGGAAAGGCTCCTAATTTGGGACCCCTCTGTAAACAATACTGGAAGAAAACTAAAAATCTCCGACAATTTGTGGCATCGCTAGAGACAGAGGTTAGTGCCATGCCTAGTGTGTTTGCGACTGCAGCTTTGTGCATTGATGTTAACTGTGAATTGAATTTTAGTACAGTCGGACTACGATTTACCGGGATTCTCGGGGAAAGGATTTTGGCCGGTAAATCGGAATCCCCGGTGTCTGACTGTATTTATAAAACTCGTTGTTCAGATACAACGTAAAACAGAGGAGCTGGTAGGGGTTGGGCTGACGCTAGAACAGACCAGAGAAGAGAACGTACTGCTGAGAGATATGATGGTGAAACACGGACTAGCACCAGGTGCCCGGACACCCCGTACAGCTGGAAAAGGACGTCCTCCAACTGCTGTTGTGCCACCACAGACTGCTGGTAGCACTCACTGGTCGGAGTTTAGCGTTTCCAGTGAGTATTTTTTTTAAATCAACAGTATTCATGAATTGTGGGGCTATGCCGTTTTCTAATTTGTTACTTTTTGCTTGTTTTTCTGCCTGAATGAATAACTCTTCTTTGCGACTGTATCGCATGTATCATGATTTGTTCAAACTGCAGTTTGATTTGAACGCCAGACACAGTTAACTGTGTCTCGAGTTCAAATCATAAATTTGATATTCAGAGAATAATAGTGTTTCATTACTTTCAACAGACCTGTGTGTTGTGTTCTGTGCGTGTGTGTAACCAGACATATGTATGCTATTGCCTATGTGATCGAGCTGTGGCAAGGCTTCGTGAGTGGTTGGATGTGAGTAATGATAAGGGTCGCCATCATGCAAACCCCCACCGAGGGTAGGAGACTTAGAGAGTTGGAGAGAGAGACTGAGAGAGTTGGAGAGAGAGGGAGAGAGGGGGAGAGTCACTGAGAGAGTTAGAGAGGGAGACTGAGTGAGGAGGATAGAGAGACAGTGAGGGAGAGTGAGGGAGAGAAAGTAAGCTTGTTTATGAAAATAAGAGGTTATGAAGAGTAGTACCGAGCTGAGTTCAGTGATTTCACGAGATGCACGTCGCGTGCCGTGTAATACTTAGCGTGATGTGAGCGTCACATAATCAGCGGATCTCTCTCTCTCCCTCTCTCTCTCTCTCTCTCTCT
>AVPN01000304.1:30320-40914 GCA_000695325.1 Pleurobrachia bachei | reverse complement strand
GGGGGTTGTGTTTGCACCATGCACTCGGGAACATTGACTGGCGACTGCATCATCGAATCAATAAGAGGGAGAAAATCACAGACAGAGAAAAGACACAAACATTCAAGGCTCAAGCCACAATAACTAAATTGTGAAGTTACCTTTGCTGCATCTCGTATGGAGTTGATAAGGGTAGTCACAAGGGTGAGGCCTAGGAGGAACACTGCAAAGACTCTGACAAGGATTAGGGCGTCGTGGTCAATCATACTAATATCACCGATACCCGTTGTTGTCAGTGTTATTACGTAGAAGTAGAAGCATGATATCAAGTTATCCATCTGTAACGAATAAGGGTTTATTAGTTTAGTTACTAAAACCGGTTATGGCAATATCAAGTTTTTTCAAGTTTAGAAACAGGATTAATTTTAAATACAAGTTAAATAGATGGTGATAGAATTGATAGTTGTACTTACCCCGCTGTAAATGTGAAGTATGTAACTAAGTAAGGTCATGTAGCCCGATAAAACGATGAAAATTATACACACTTTCAATACCCGGACAGTCTGCAGTGCCAACATCTGATTTCCTGAGAGTTTTTGGTTTATAAAGTTCATGTGTTTTTGGTTTGTTTTGCAATTGCGAGGTATTCAATCAGCATAATGCAAATGATTTTGGTTTATCTGCATAGACATCAATATTCGATAAGGGTTGTCCTATACATTCTTTGGAATGCTGTGACACATGTTATTTGTTGGTTGGTTGAGCAGCAGCATCTGTGTTGGATTTCTCAGTTGAAAAAGAGTTGGTCTCGAGTTATTAATCAGCTGTGGCCATTCCAGTTTGTAAGAAAAACAGAGAGAGGGAGATGGAGAGAGTGAGAGTGAGAGTGGGTGAGAGAGAGGGGATGTGAGAATGTCAGACCGGGATATTGGTCTTTATTTATAGTCTTGTACTTGTAGGTTCATATTTGCACTACAAACTACAAGCACATTATTGGTTGCTGTGTTGAACAGTTGGTTTGTATATGCTTACTACCAAGAATGCACCGCACCAAATGGTAAGTTCTAATTGAGACATAGCGTCCGTTTTCTACTCCTGTTAGTGATTTTGTTGGACGTTGGTCTAATCGCTTGTTTCAAGGGGTGACAAACAGAGAGGAAGAGAGAGGGCAGATAGAAATGAATATAGGTGTGATAGTGGTACAGTCGGACCCCGATTATATATCGGGGCCCAGTAAATCGGGGTCCGACTGTAAATTAACAGCTATATAGGCCATCTTTCAACAGCATTTGGGGTATGTGTGACTTGGTGGCTAATGGTCACGTACTACAGTTGTCTATTTCTGGATCTGAAATTTTTTCAATGATATATTCAAATTAACGATTTATAATCGGTGAGACAACATAATTTACATCATATTTACGATCACAATAATTGTGTATGACACGCCTTGTCATTTAATCTATCGGCGTAGCTACATGAACATCTCTACCAGAAGTTAGTCTAACGTAGACATAGTCACGTCGGTGAACGAAGTTGAGTGGTCGGTATAAGCTATACCTATCACATTCCAAATTATGTGTGAAACTAAAGTAAAACCCAAACATAAAACCACAAATTTGAAGTTTTTAGTTTGGGTTTACATTAAAATCATATCTAGTGCCCAAATATATCATGCTAAGTTACTTACTGCGTAGGAAAAGTCGAGATAGTGTTCGGATAATGTCGGTCAAGTTTTAGGAATTGAAACTCCGGAATCCTCGAATGAGTAGGTATACAAAAATTGTGTCAAAATATCAGAGTGATAGAAGTTACGATTTGGGAGTTATGAGGCCCGGCGTACCCCACGTTTTTTTTGGCCCAGGCGGTAGATGGTGATAGAATTGATAGTTGTACTTACCCCGCTGTAAATGTGAAGTATGTAACTAAGTAAGGTCATGTAGCCCGATAAAACGATGAAAATTATACACACTTTCAATACCCGGACAGTCTGCAGTGCCAACATCTGATTTCCTGAGAGTTTTTGGTTTATAAAGTTCATGTGTTTTTGGTTTGTTTTGCAATTGCGAGGTATTCAATCAGCATAATGCAAATGATTTTGGTTTATCATAGACATCAATATTCGATAAGGGTTGTCCTATACATTCTTTGGAATGCTGTGACACATGTTATTTGTCGGGGTTGAGCAGCAGCATCTGTGTTGGATTTCTCAGTTGAAAAAGAGTTGGTCTCGAGTTATTAATCAGCTGTGGCCATTCCAGTTTGTAAGAAAACCAGAGAGAGAGGGAGATGGAGAGAGTGAGTGAGTGTGGTTGAGAGAGAGGGATGTGGGATGTGAGAGTTTCAGACCGGGATATTGGTCTTTATTTATAGTATTGTACTTGTAGGTTCATATTTGCACTGCATTACAAACACATTATTGGTTGTTCTGTTGAATAGTTGTTGCTTGGTTGGGGTTGTCTTTCTACTAAGAATGCACCACACCAAATGGTAAGACATATAGCGTCCATTTCTCCTCCTGTTAATGAGTTTGTTGGTTTAATCGCTTGTTTCAAGGGGTGACAAACAGAGAGGAAGAGAGAGGGCAGATAGAAATGAATATAGGTGTGATATTGGTAATTAACAGCTATTATATAGGCCATATCTTTCAACAGTATTTGGGGGGTATGTTTGACTTGGTGGCTAATGCAGGTCACGTACTGCAGTTGTCTATTTCTGGATCTGACATTTTTTCAACGATATGCAAATTAACGATTTATAATTGGTGAGACAACATAATTTACATCATATTTTCGATCACAATAATTGTCATATTCTATCGACGTAGCTACCTGTCTACCAGAAGTTAGTCTAATGTGGACATCGTCATGTCGGTCAACGAAAGTGAGTGTTCGGTAGCTACCTATAACAACAGTCCAAAGTATGCTTGAAACTCGAACTAAACTAGTAGAGTATTTAAGTAAACCAAAACATAAAACTAAACCTCAAAATTTGAAGTTTGGGTTTACATTATCTGGTATCCAAAATCCAAATGTATCATGAAGTTACTTACTGCGTAGGAAAAGTCGAGATAGTGTTCGGATAATGTCGGACACTGCTGATGAAACTGCGTCACAGCACACATTCAGGAAACACAGCATGAGGGGAATACCAAATAGGGCGTAGAAAATACACGCTATCTTGCCGATATCCCGATCAGGGAACAAGGACCCGTAACCTGAATGAGAGTTCTGGTTATTTGTGTCAAATAGACATGCAATGGCGTTTCGATTTCCAACAGCTTTTTAGATCATACTAAAGGCTGCCCAGATCTGTATGGCATGCTCCTCATGCTCCTCGACCTTTTCTTTCAGAGCGAGAGAAAGAGTTTGACACACGTTAGACAGGCCCAGTTTTTGATACCTATTGTCGAAATTATTGTCGAACAGAAATCGAGTGAAGTCCAAAAGTTGAACCTCTCATATCTGGCTATATTATTGTTGTCCTTGAAGCATCTCTTTTTAGATAAAGCCTTTATTTTTATCCAAGCTGAGGGGTCTTCAAAGGTACTATTGTTGTCGGCCATCCAACCTTTGAGGTTGATAAAATGTTTTGCTTTTTGTGTGACCGTCTCCTCGATATGAGCGTTCTCTGTGTGCTGGGAATAATTAGGGATTACATACTTATACATGGAATACATTTATATTTACTAAATTACTAAATTATGTAATATGCATGTACATACTACATGTTTAGATATGAAATGGATTGGATTCGAAGGAACAAACGGTAGATTTGGGAGCGTAGTACATGTTTAATCACTTTTTATAACTTTTCAAGTTCTATATAACTTACTTTGTTTTGTTCAAACTCTTTTTTATTTATTTATTCGGGGCGCGGGGAAGCAGGGTCGAACAAGGCAAAACTTACCATAAAGATAAGGGCTGAAATGGAGATAAAAGCAACGTTAGCAACAACCAAACCAAGGCTCACCGCCATTCCATTGCTCTTCAACGAATCTTTTATATCTGGAAAAGAATAAGTTGTATCATAAAAATCCTGCAGGGCCAAAATCATATGACTGAGTGGCGAATGCTTTATGATCTAGATATGATGCCCTGAAATCAGTCTAAACAAATGACAGATCACACCTACAACTGCATAGCCGTTTTCCCTTATCCGGAGTACAATAACGAGTTATAACACCGCACCAGGAACTGTCGCTCGGTCTCTCGTCATTGCGCATGAATGGGATCTGCAGCTCCTGTCAGGCCAATGCTCTGACCGCAGTTCTCTTGAGAGAAGCGAGAATTGGGTCAGGCCAATGCTCTGACAGTGCAGCTCAGAGACCTTGACACACAAGCTGACCCACAGCCGTTATATGCACGTGTAAAACTTGGTAAAATGAGGCAATCAGGAGTTCCGTCGAGCAACTGTATAACTCATGGTAAATTTAGCAAAGCTCTAGCAGGCACGATTCTGACAGTAATAGAGAGAATATAAGAGATAGGAAATGTGTGAGAGAGATAGATAGCGAGAGAGCGATATATAGATAGAGATTAAGGGAGAGATAGAGAAAACTAGAGAAATTGCAAGAGCGTGTATCATGCTACGGGATGAATTACGCTGAATTAACGAGCCTAGATTATACTCTGTTCTATTGCAAAAAAATACATGTCTCCACTGTCTGGAAAATAATAGGAAAAGAGATACAGATTTTTGAGACCCAAAAGGAAACAAAAAATAAAAGAAATTACGGGGGCAGTTAATAATATCTATCTTGGAGCCACGTGTATCTGGTGTATTCCGGGTCTGTGAGGTCAGTGAAAATACACGAACGTTTCCTGCATATTAGCATCACATGATAAAGATAAGAAATTATAAGATGAGCTTATGCTAGTCCATTGATCGTGGTGGTGGTTCATCATGCAAATATTTAATATATTGCTCCTATCTCCGGCTTCACACGGCTTTACATGTCATGATCTTTACAGAGATCATCTTGATTCTTTTTTGGGATTATACAGAATTATCATGCTCCTCGACCTTTTCTTTCAGAGCGAGAGAAAGAGTTTGACACACGTTAGACAGGCCCAGTTTTTGATACCTATTGTCGAAATTATTGTCGAACAGAAATCGAGTGAAGTCCAAAAGTTGAACCTCTCATATCTGGCTATATTATTGTTGTCCTTGAAGCATCTCTTTTTAGATAAAGCCTTTATTTTTATCCAAGCTGAGGGGTCTTCAAAGGTACTATTGTTGTCGGCCATCCAACCTTTGAGGTTGATAAAATGTTTTGCTTTTTGTGTGACCGTCTCCTCGATATGAGCGTTCTCTGTGTGCTGGGAATAATTAGGGATTACATACTTATACATGGAATACATTTATATTTACTAAATTACTAAATTATGTAATATGCATGTACATACTACATGTTTAGATATGAAATGGATTGGATTCGAAGGAACAAACGGTAGATTTGGGAGCGTAGTACATGTTTAATCACTTTTTATAACTTTTCAAGTTCTATATAACTTACTTTGTTTTGTTCAAACTCTTTTTTATTTATTTATTCGGGGCGCGGGGAAGCAGGGTCGAACAAGGCAAAACTTACCATAAAGATAAGGGCTGAAATGGAGATAAAAGCAACGTTAGCAACAACCAAACCAAGGCTCACCGCCATTCCATTGCTCTTCAACGAATCTTTTATATCTGGAAAAGAATAAGTTGTATCATAAAAATCCTGCAGGGCCAAAATCATATGACTGAGTGGCGAATGCTTTATGATCTAGATATGATGCCCTGAAATCAGTCTAAACAAATGACAGATCACACCTACAACTGCATAGCTGTTTTCCCTTATCCGGAGTACAATAACGAGTTATAACACCGCACCAGGAACTGTCGCTCGGTCCCTCGTCATTGCGCATGAATGGGATCTGCAGCTCCTGTCAGGCCAATGCTCTGACCGCAGTTCTCTTGAGAGAAGCGAGAATTGGGTCAGGCCAATGCTCTGACAGTGCAGCTCAGAGACCTTGACACACAAGCTGACCCACAGCCGTTATATGCACGTGTAAAACTTGGTAAAATGAGGCAATCAGGAGTTCCGTCGAGCAACTGTATAACTCATGGTAAATTTAGCAAAGCTCTAGCAGGCACGATTCTGACAGTAATAGAGAGAATATAAGAGATAGGAAATGTGTGAGAGAGATAGATAGCGAGAGAGCGATATATAGATAGAGATTAAGGGAGAGATAGAGAAAACTAGAGAAATTGCAAGAGCGTGTATCATGCTACGGGATGAATTACGCTGAATTAACGAGCCTAGATTATACTCTGTTCTATTGCAAAAAAATACATGTCTCCACTGTCTGGAAAATAATAGGAAAAGAGATACAGATTTTTGAGACCCAAAAGGAAACAAAAAATAAAAGAAATTACGGGGGCAGTTAATAATATCTATCTTGGAGCCACGTGTATCTGGTGTATTCCGGGTCTGTGAGGTCAGTGAAAATACACGTTTCCTGCATATAACATTAACATCGTTGTTAAGATAAGAAATTATAAGATGAGCTTATGCTAGTCCATTGATCGTGATGGTGGTTCATCATGCAAATATTTAATATATTGCTCCTATCTCCGGCTTCACACGGCTTTACATGTCATGATCTTTACAGAGATCATCTTGATTCTTTTTTGGGATTATACAGAATTATTACACTATATATTGTACTTGAAATCAATATTGAGGATGGGAATTTTTGGCTAAACTCAAAGCAGAGGCTGCACATCGATCAATGCTATTTATATAATCAAGCCGTTACCTGGTTTGACGCCTCCACCAGAGCGTTCAGGCCATGGCCGAATGAACCGATCTCTGTCCCAGAAAAACCGAAAAATCATTCTCCTGATACAAATTTGGATAAAATAGTTGGAATAATCATAATCGTATCTCCTATTTAAAACTTTTTTATGAAAATGGTACGGCAATGGTATCGACAATTTCAAATTCTAAGCACAATCACAAAGCTGATCGTAAGCAAAATATAAAGACCTGTTTTCCCTACCAATATAAAGTCAAGAAAAGTTATAATTTTAAGCAAACATAATACATATGTTTCATGAACTTAATAGGCTTTCCTTGATATACCCTCTCTCAACAAGCACTACAAATATTGTAAAATAGCGTTAATTTTCTAGTTATATCATTATCAATATTATCTTTTTCTCTAAGTATATTGGTTTCCTTGTTCCGTCATTCACGCATCACATACCTTTAATATAAAATAAATGTGATAAAATAATAATTAAGTGTAAATCAAAGTGAGCAAAGATGAAACTTTTTAAATTGAAATTCCTTGGTGGCAAAGGCAACGCCCCAAAACCGCATAAATAATTAACTACATAACTAGAACATGGCAACTAGCATCAAAAAATAAATATATTGGCCTACTGGATTACTTAATCTAGCCACTTCGAAGCCAGGTGTTGAAAGCCAGCCAACAGTCGGGCGGGTGTCAGCCGAAATGTTTCTTTAAGACTTTGACGTGCGGCAACTGCTGCAATCGAATTGCATCTATTATAGATACCATAGCACGAAATAGTAAGATACCATAGCACGAAATATAAAGGCTGGTTTCATTACTCTCTCTCCGATCATGGCGGACATTTTCTCCGATCCCTTAAAAAGCCCGACCTGCCGAAAAGATAATAAAGCTGTCGCCACGATATATTCAACATATGCAACGATATTGATTATGCATATAAGGCACACGTGACATTCTTAAAATCCAATCAGATAAAGTTTTATAAAATCATAAACAAGTTCTTCTCAAGCTATGACGTCGAGCTCTTTTGAACCGCCTTTTCTTCCCTTCTGTCACTCTAAAAAATTACTTTCATTCCAGTCTTTCTCCCATTAATCATTAGGATAAGAAACAGGAGTTGACTAACTCGATGTAGATTGAGAGAAATTATGAATTAAATGAAAACTCGTTGAAATTTGTGGATCAACTCGCAGATGGTAGACAAGTGAAGGGTTTATTATATATGCACATTGAGACGTGTACATGTGAATTGTGCATGAATTACGGTCAAGGAATAAGGATAATGATAATTTATAGGAGTAATGATTTCTCTGCATAATATAGCAGCAGTTTTCATCGATTATGACCCACATTATACCTACAAATTAACGAGACCTATACTGTCTTACGCCGCAGACCCCTCTCTATAAACCACATTATCACTGCATTCCCAGGGTTCAAAATGAGGTATGACGCCTCAAGACAGCATAAAGATGCAGACACATGTTCACACCAGTGTGACACTGACAGGTGCAAACATGTGGGAGCTATCCTGCATGAGCATGTGTATTGTGTACCAGGCTATAATGTGACATGGTAATTGGCGGTCCTCGAAGTACAATAGGTTCCTGCTATACGCTTCGAAGCGTATAGCAGGAACCTATTGTACTTCGAGGACCGCCAATTACCATGTCACATTATAGCCTGGTACACAATACACATGCTCATGCAGGATAGCTCCCACATGTTTGCACCTGTCAGTGTCACACTGGTGTGAACATGTGTCTGCATCTTTATGCTGTCTTGAGGCGTCATACCTCATTTTGAACCCTGGGAATGCAGTGATAATGTGGTTTATAGAGAGGGGTCTGCGGCGTAAGACAGTATAGGTCTCGTTAATTTGTAGGTACAGTCGGACCCCTATTTAGTGACCCCCGATTTAGTGACACCCCTATTTAGTGACAGGATAAATTTCCCCCGATAGAGGAAATTTATAACGGTATTTGACCCCGATTTAGTGCCCACCCCGATTTAGTGACCAAAACCCTTTCCCCCGAGGATGTCACTAAATGGGGGTCCGACTGTATAATGTGGGTCATAATCGATGAAAACTGCTGCTATATTATGCAGAGAAATCATTACTCCTATAAATTATCATTATCCTTATTCCTTGACCGTAATTCATGCACAATTCACATGTACACGTCTCAATGTGCATATATAATAAACCCTTCACTTGTCTACCATCTGCGAGTTGATCCACAAATTTCAACGAGTTTTCATTTAATTCATAATTTCTCTCAATCTACATCGAGTTAGTCAACTCCTGTTTCTTATCCTAATGATTAATGGGAGAAAGACTGGAATGAAAGGAATTTTTTAGAGTGACAGAAGGGAAGAAAAGGCGGTTCAAAAGAGCTCGACGTCATAGCTTGAGAAGAACTTGTTTATGATTTTATAAAACTTTATCTGATTGGATTTTAAGAATGTCACGTGTGCCTTATATGCATAATCAATATCGTTGCATATGTTGAATATATCGTGGCGACAGCTTTATTATCTTTTCGGCAGGTCGGGCTTTTTAAGGGATCGGAGAAAATGTCCGCCATGATCGGAGAGAGAGTAATGAAACCAGCCTTTATATTTCGTGCTATGGTATCTTACTATTTCGTGCTATGGTATCTATAATAGATGCAATTCGATTGCAGCAGTTGCCGCACGTCAAAGTCTTAAAGAAACATTTCGGCTGACACCCGCCCGACTGTTGGCTGGCTTTCAACACCTGGCTTCGAAGTGGCTAGATTAAGTAATCCAGTAGGCCAATATATTTATTTTTTGATGCTAGTTGCCATGTTCTAGTTATGTAGTTAATTATTTATGCGGTTTTGGGGCGTTGCCTTTGCCACCAAGGAATTTCAATTTAAAAAGTTTCATCTTTGCTCACTTTGATTTACACTTAATTATTATTTTATCACATTTATTTTATATTAAAGGTATGTGATGCGTGAATGACGGAACAAGGAAACCAATATACTTAGAGAAAAAGATAATATTGATAATGATATAACTAGAAAATTAACGCTATTTTACAATATTTGTAGTGCTTGTTGAGAGAGGGTATATCAAGGAAAGCCTATTAAGTTCATGAAACATATGTATTATGTTTGCTTAAAATTATAACTTTTCTTGACTTTATATTGGTAGGGAAAACAGGTCTTTATATTTTGCTTACGATCAGCTTTGTGATTGTGCTTAGAATTTGAAATTGTCGATACCATTGCCGTACCATTTTCATAAAAAAGTTTTAAATAGGAGATACGATTATGATTATTCCAACTATTTTATCCAAATTTGTATCAGGAGAATGATTTTTCGGTTTTTCTGGGACAGAGATCGGTTCATTCGGCCATGGCCTGAACGCTCTGGTGGAGGCGTCAAACCAGGTAACGGCTTGATTATATAAATAGCATTGATCGATGTGCAGCCTCTGCTTTGAGTTTAGCCAAAAATTCCCATCCTCAATATTGATTTCAAGTACAATATATAGTGTAATAATTCTGTATAATCCCAAAAAAGAATCAAGATGATCTCTGTAAAGATCATGACATGTAAAGCCGTGTGAAGCCGGAGATAGGAGCAATATATTAAATATTTGCATGATGAACCACCACCACGATCAATGGACTAGCATAAGCTCATCTTATAATTTCTTATCTTAACAACGATGTTAATGTTATATGCAGGAAACGTGTATTTTCACTGACCTCACAGACCCGGAATACACCAGATACACGTGGCTCCAAGATAGATATGATTAACTGCCCCCGTAA